>RCUC01124001.1:0-83626 GCA_003697995.1 Taxidea taxus jeffersonii
GGAAGTCTCCCTCTGCTTCTTCACTGGAATGATGTGTGATCACCTTAGATTTCTATCGTTCAGAACCACTATTTTCCTAAACTAAATATTTCTATTATAAGATTTATGAAACCAGGAAAGCGCCCATATTTTTCTGAATTTCTCCAAAATCTACTGGCTCAATAGGTCTGGTTCTCTTTGTCATCATAAGCTTAAAAGGGACGTGTCTATGTCATGTTAAATTTTGGACCGTTCTATGTCAACAACCAGTTATTCACTTCAGGTTAGAATTAAATCTAGAGTTGTAGTTCACCATTGTACTTTCTTTAACTTACGTTCAGGGAATTAACATTGGCAGATAAATGAGGTTTTCAGTTATCAGGATCACTGAAGTTCCTCATCACCACTGTCTCACTTTCTCCCCATTTCCTAATATTATGAAGAAAGCATCACTCTGTTCTCCAGCTGACACAGTGGCCAAGTCATATCACTCAGTTTGCTACATCACAGAATTTCTTCTCTTTCTAGTTTTATACCCAAATGCTTTCCACCATGCTGTTGCCAACTTCATTCCAGCACGTGTAAGCTTACTATTAGTTCTCCTGTCTTCTAAAAAATACGTGACGCTTTTGTATAACACCTGCAGTTAAATCCCCATATTCCAGAAAAGACCCCACGGCAGCAAGTGGGCATCATTTCTGCTAGATTTCCTGGCATATTGACTGATGTTAAAAATTCTTAAGTTCACTCTCAAGCACATTCTTAAAGCATTTTTATGTGCATCTCTGAGATCTTAAGTCTTATTTCTAATCCCCTTCTCCCGAATATGGAGGCATTCTCCCTGAGCTACCTCCTAAATGCACTCTGGCCTGCCTCATGATACCTAACTCTAAAAGCTCTTCTTTCACTTGCCGGTAGGTTGTCCTCGGTGGGGGGGGGACGTGCTCTCAGGGCTCTGGCTACCAATACAGCAAAGATTTTCAAATCTTGACCGCTAGTGTCAAACTGTGACCCGAATTCCAACTCCACGTCCACCTTTACATCCCACAGGTGCCTCCAACTCAACAGGTCCAAGGAAAAATCTTTTCCAGCTCCTTTTCCTCCCCCGAATCCCTCCTAGTTCCATATTTGTATCCTCACTGGCATTACCCTTGCCACAGCTAACAAAGTTGGAAACTTAGAAGTTCCCCTGCCCCGGGAAGGACTTGGGCCCTGATGCCCTGAGGGTAGCAGAAGGAGAAGCAAGAACATATCGTTTCACATAAAGACATCTTGGAAAAAAGCAGTCGTTACCCTTGTTTTTCCTGCAAGGCGTGCTTATTTATAAAGAAGGGAGCGCGGGACGCCTGGGTGGCTCATTTGGTTAAGCAGCTGCCTTCGGCTCAGGTCATGATCCCAGTGTCCTGGGATCGAGTCCCACATCGGGCTCCTTGCTCGGCAGGGAGCCTGCTTCTCCCTCTGCCTCTGCCTCTGCCTGCCTCTCTGTCTGCCTGTGCTCGCTCGCTCTCTCTCTAACAAATAAATAAAATCTTAAAAAAAAAAAAATTAAAAAAAAAAAAAAAAAAAGAAGGGAGCGCGATGGCATTAATATGCAAATACAAGCGTTTTCTCCAATGGCAGAGACCCACCCACCTGGTCTGGTTATAGTACTTCACCCAAAAGGAATACGATGGCGCGGACAAAAAAAAAAAGAAGAATATGGACCACACCCAACCTACCTGTACAATAGGAGCCCCGACTCCTCCATTGAGCCAAACCCAGTGAAGGGTAGGGATCACTCCGTATCCCGAAACGGAACAGAAGATGACAGAGCGCAGCCTCTGCCACTGCTGCGTGAGGTAACTGGGATGGATCTGTGCGAAGAACACGGCCAGGATCATGGCAAGCACGGTGATCAGGTACAGCTGGCGCCAGTACTGGACGGAAGGAAGCCGAGGTTTAGTTGTCATGAAACGTAAGAGAAGGGAAAGAGCCACTCCGGGTTTTACAGTCCCCGGTCCAAACTGATTTATGTTGTGTTTTTTCCTTTCTAAACATAATTAACTTCCTTCCTTAAAACACCGCGTGTTCCGGACAACCACTAGGTTTCTCAGGACGGCAGACACAGCTGGTAGAAACCAGTGATTCACACAAAAGCATCTTTGGAGGACCCGGCCCGCGCCCCAGCGGGTGAGCTCAGAGTGCGGGAGGGGCAGGCGCCCGCAGCTGCTTAGACTCATTCGCATCCGCCCAGAGGGCCTGCAGACGCCTGGAGCCCGGCCGGACCGCAGCAGCTCTTCCCTGCTTCACAGAGCGGAGGGGAAAGGAGGGGAGGGCATAAAGCAGATGCTGCCTGAGGAACACACCGACTGTGCGGGGAGGGGGAGTTCTCGAGGCCAAGGCACAGCACGCGCAGTGGGAATGGCCTGAGAAGGGCGGCTGAAGGGCAGAGCACTGGGAGGCCCAGGCCTGGGACTTTCACACCCGGGGAACTGGGGGAAGAGCCGGTTCTCGAAGAACGAGGCCAGGCCTGCTTCCCAAACTGACTTCGTAGGTGACTCTGCCGTCAGTGTGAAAACGCAAGTGGTGATGGGAAGCCGGCTAGAAGATGCCAGAATAACTGACTCAAAACGAGAATGGAGGCTTGGATTGTCGTTGAGCAAGGAAGATGCAGATGTGAGCAGCAGATTCAGGAGACTTTTTAAAAGCAAACTCAAATCTTAATGGCTGACCGGACGTGTGAGAAGGCAGGAGAGGATGGCCAGGCCGTGTCCATTATGAAAGGCCACGCACATGGCTTCTGCTCACGGGGCAAATGAGCAGATAATCCAGGTGTGGTGTTTCTGTGGGTGGGGGAGAGAGAATGGGAAAGCAGGAAATGTGCATTTTAAAATATCTTACGTTTGAAGGGCTTACAGAATATCTGGGTATCGAAAAGAGCGGCTGAAGCTCAAAAGCTAGCATCACACAGGGCAGAGTTCCTATGCTGGGCTCCAGGGACTTCTGTGGGACAACGAGCTTCCTGAAATCGCATGTCAAGCCCTTTGGTTCATCTGAACCCATGTGTACACCCCCTGGGGGGAGGGCCCAGGACTCTCAATCTCATCCTCAAAGCAGCCTGTGTTCCTTCAAAGATAAAGAGCTGCTACAGCAACTGAATGCTTGGAAATGATTAGGTACCCGAGGAGAGAAAACAATTTTCCTTTAAATGATCACTAGCTCCAGTGGTTCTCTTTTCTCGTGGAAACCGAGCTTTCCTGAAAAGAGATGTAGTCCCACTGCTCTCTTGAATTATTGGGTATATGTGGGAAAAGGTAAACAGAAAACAGGCCAGCTTTCAGAGAAAGACTAAAGTAAGTAAAGCAATCCAAATCCGACAAGACTGCACTCACAAGCTCCTACTGACCGGCTTAAGCCAAATTTTCTAAAAGATATAAATGGTTTCCTGCAAAATGAGTAAGTGAAACCTGAGCAGATACGAACAATTGATTATTAAAATCAAATCAATTTACAAGGTTAACTTCATATATGTTTAAATGCCTACATTCCAAAGTAATTAGGCCTAAAAATCAAATGGCTCATATGTTAAGTGGCTATAATCAATAATTCTCTTACTTCAAACCAAATTTATGATTTTTCTCTCTGCTAGTTTTACACTTTAGCTCAGTTATCTCTGTTATGGTGCAGAGACAAAGGTCCTACTTAAGAATTCTCAAGTCAGAGGAATCCTGCGCTACAGCCGATCTTCCCAGTACTGGAAGGCTGGGGAGGCAGGCGTGGAGCACCTGTTACACGTGAGGGCCCGTGTGGAGGAAGGCTCCGGTCTTTTGCGAACAGGACGACAAGCACCCGGTATGTATACTGCCCCTGCACAGCTCTGTCCTGGCTCTGAAAGGGAGGGAACTAAAAGACAAAAGAAATAGAAAAGGGTAACGGCAGGCGAGTAGGAAGAAGAGAGAGCAGAGCTGATGAGGGCCTCCTGAGTGGGAGGCCTTCAGATGTACGGGGCCCAGGGGAAGACTGTTTACCTCCTTGGCTGGGACATGAGGTGAAGAGGCAGAGGACGATACTCCACCGTTTGGTGGGCCGACACAATCCCAAAGCAGTGTTTCAAATGCTGCTCTGCACAGGGCAACAAGTGACTTTTGTGACATCAGAATCAAAAGTAGAGTTCTCTCTAACTCAGATGATACACCTACTTAAGTCACTCATCCCCCAGCTGGTCTGTCTCTATGCTGACCTCCAAATATAAGACTAAAGAAAGGAAAACAAATTTCTTATGAAGAACTTAGTCAACACGCTCACCGACAAGCCCTTTATTTTTTCACTGAGAGAGGAGTAAAGGATTGGGGGAAATGGAAAGCAGCAGCCGGCTTCATAATTTTATCAAGCACTAACATTAACTTCAGCTCTATAAATGTAAAAGACATGTAAGGTGCATCTGAGGAATCATGTAGTTACAGGGATTTAGTGGAAACATTAATAACTTAGTGTTTGCATCCATTTTCAGAAATAATCTTTAAATATATATTTCAATGGAAAATCTGTAAAATGAGTTTGGATCCAGTAATAGATATTAGAGATCACAGGGACCTTCTGAAAAATGAGTTTATACATATCTAGGACTCATATTTCTTCTATAGGTTAATTATGTGTTTATTCAGAAGTTCAAAGGAACCATGGCAAGAAAACACAAGACCTACGGGAAAGGTAGAAAGTAAAATGTTTTAAGTTACTTACGTTATTACAATAAAATGCATAAAATACCCCAGAGACGTAGCATCCCAGTATTCCAATAGAAATTCCTGCATAATCTAATGCCATCCATCTCCGACAGGTTTTTTCTGATCGATGGCAGGAAAAAAGATGATAGCCCACAGAGCAAAGCATACAGACCTATGGACAATAAAACAAATCTTAGTGAAGTGAAATAAAAAGAAATGAAAGCAACTCATGTGTGACGTTCAGGGAAGTGGTTAGGTCAAGTCCAGGGTTTCTGGCCAGACAGACTTGAACCTGGATTCTGGCTTTGTGCCAGAAGGCGAGCCGTGTCGTTTTTCTAGGTCCCAGGTTCCTTATGGGCAAAATGGGGCTAACAAAAAATGGTAGCTGTTTTATAACATAAAATCTTAAATAAGTAGCACAGCAGTGGGAAAATGATATAATGTCAATGTTTTTAAAATATTGAAGCTTATTTGGATTCACAAATGAGTTTCCTTTTTAAAAAGTACCCACTAGAAGATCAAAGAACATCAGATTGTATGATGTAAAACCATAAGGTCCTCCTACTTAGCTACTCCCCAGCAGTAGCTCCTGATAACATCTGTTGCATGTCCTAGATATCTTCATCGAATGTATCAAACACCTACGATCTGCAAGTCCACACACTGAAACACACACATATACTTTTTAATCAAATGGAATCACATAATACATTCTGTTCTACAATTTTTACGCTTAAGACTTCCCACGTCCATATGAAATTTCATTGTCTACAATTTACTTTTGGGATGTAAGTTAAACACAGCTTTGTTGTGTCCAAGAAAAAAATAACTGTGACTTATGCTGACTTTTTATGTTGCCAAATTGGGAGCAAAGCTAATCTGATTCAAGGGGCTGCTCTGAAGATTGATAAGGTTTCCAAGGTGGAACTCCCTCCAGTCATTAAATACCTGCTGTGTGTCATGCCCTGGGGACACAAGCAGGAGACCTCTACTGTCTGAAAGGTTTTCCGGGAAACAAATGGACAAAGGAATGGCGGCCTAAGAAGTCCTGGTGACAAAACAGAGGAGGGGGGGCCTGGGTTTGTGGGTGTAGAGTGCATTGGTGGGGGAAGTGGTGGGGAGAAGAGCTTCACAGAAGGGCTGCTGCCAGAGCTGGATCTTAAAAGGCTGCTCTGGCAGTCATCTAGAATACAAATACAGGTGGCCCCATGTGTACTGGAGGGTCCACAGGAAAAGCACAGTTGAGAGACACAGAACCATTAAGGAACTTCATGTGGCCCTTCTTAATGGCAGTTATGACAAGTCCTACACCTCAGAGAGTTTTAACATCAATATTATGGACAAGGTGTGATACTGAGGAAGATTTTAAGTGCAGCCTTACAGAAAGGCTGAGAAGGGAAGTTATAGGAGTAGGTTATAGGAGTAGCCCTGGAGAGCAATGACAAGAGCCCACTGAGCCAGTGACGGCAGGGGTGCAGCAGAGGGCACAGATAAGTAATAGGGAGCACAAATGATAGGAAGTAGGTCACATACATGTTTTGGAAGCAACTGCCGAGGCAGAAGAATGGTCAGCTAGCCAGGCCCCACAGCTTCAGTATCAGTACTCAAAACAACGTACCAAGCCACAGTGTCACTTCTTCGTCGGTAGTCTGAAATCGCCATGGGCCTGTGGCTTGGGCTGGTAAGCCACAGATGCGAGTTCGCTGACCCAATTAGACACAACTCTCGGAAGTCTGGTTACTGTTTTCTCGGATTACCCTTGAGACTGAACACTGTAAGTCTAGAGGGCACCACGGTGTGTATTCTTGTTCATAACGAAAGATCTCATTGTCACGATGCTGAGTGACACAAAAAAGCACACAGAGCTGATCATAGCTCAGAAATAGGTAGGCAGGTAGATGGGAGGCGGCTGTGCATACACAAATGCCAAGTATGGCGATCTCTGCAGAGCGGGATTTCAAATGGCTTTTACTTTCTTCCATATACTGTTTCGTTTGAATTCAGACGTGAGTATATTTTATAGTAATACTAAGAAACAGCAATATAGCTAATTTCATTGTGAAAAGGAAAATAAAGAGAAAAGTTACACTTTTCTTTTTTTTTTTTTTTTAAGATTATTTATTTATTTATTTGACGGACAAAGATCACAAGTAGGCAGAGAGGCAGGCAGAGAGAGGGAGAGGAGGAAGCAGGCTCCCTGCTGAGCAGAGAGCCTGATTCAGGGCTCAATCCCAGGACCCTGGGATCATGACCTGAGCTGCAGGCAGAGGCTTAACCACTGAGCCACCCAGGCGCCCCAAAGTTACACTTTTCAAAAGGAAATTAAAATATATAGTGTTAACAGAGAGCACTGGGTTTTTAAAAAGTAAACCTATACTAAGTATCTGTTCTAAGAATGAAAAGAAATCCGTTCTAAAAGAAATGTGTTATTATTAGAATTCCTTTAAAAAACTGAAAAATTATCTGGCAAACTGAATTTAGATGATAAAGTTTTCTGGAAACTCTCCTTCTCCGGACTCGCCCACTCCAGCAAGGCAGAGACAATCGGAGGCTGGCGTCCTACATCTAATATCCTTGGCATGACAGCGAAATGCTTTTCAAATACTTTTAGGCGCCTGCCTCCCCCCAGCCTCATCTTTCTCCATTGTCCCACGAGCCAACCACAAAGGCCAACCCCTGCCAGTCCAGAAACTGTTGCACTGTCTCTTGGTTCTGGGCCTTTACACAAACTAGTCTTATCTGCTTAAATCCCTGCCTCACTCTCCCTCCCACCCTCCTAAGTGACTGGATCATTAGGACAGGCCGGTCTGGTTCAGCACTACATTCAGGACACCTAGCTTAGGGCCTGGCTCTAGATTATGGAACTTAATGCAAATGAACTGAATCTAGGGAAAGGCATTCCTGGATTCTACTCTTCCCTAAGGCAGAAAGACCTCTGGGAAAGTTCAAAGCTCCTGAAATTTCATTCTACTATTCAGGATCTGGTCGGTGGGAAGGTACCGAGCATATAAAATGGTAGCAGTGAAAAAGAAAAAAAGTTGTCTTTTAAATTAATATTAAACGTAAATCAATTCCCCCCCCCCTTTTTTTAGAGAGGAAGGAGTGAGAGAGAAGGGGAAAGTGAGAAAAGGCGAGGGAGAGAGAGAGAATCCTAAGCAGGCAGTGCAGATGCCCAGCGTGGGGCTGGGTCCTGAGACCAGGGCCCATGACCTGAGCAGTGATCAGAAGTCAGACGCTTGACTGACTGAACCGCCCAGGAGCCCCTAAAGGTGAATCAATCTTAACTTGTGCTTTACCATGCTGCTGCCTGCTGACTCTAAGAATCTGAGAAAACTGAGTCAGCAAGTTATATAATAAAATAAAAATAACCGAGATGGCAGTCTTCAGCAGGGAAAATCTGCTGCCTTTAGCAACTTCGGCAGTGTGTAACAAAGATCACTGCACTGGCAGCTAAGAGAACATACTTTACCGTCCTGCTGAATGATCCCGAGCAAGTCACTGTAACATATTTTGGGTTTTTCTTCATTGGCAGTTGTAATTATTTGTTTTTCAGTTCTGCAACGCATTGTTTTCTTAAGCCAGTATGAAGATTAATATGCTTTCCTTGAACTAATGTCAGTCGTGGCTGGACGGTGAAGGAATAAAGGGCCGGCCCGGGAGTAGAGGAAAACATGCGGGATTTTCGAAGGAGATACTACTCATATAATTACCAGGAGAGTATAAACCAGTTCTGCTTATTAATGGTTATTAAGAGCATCGTAGTCTATAAGATACATCTAAAAATTAAGGTTTAAAGAAATTGATTCATTTCCGTTTTAAAACCAGAGATGGAGTCTAAGAGAGGTTTAGGCTGCAATGAGGACAAAATGAGTATACTTATAATATAAGTATAAATAATCAAATAATAATAATAACAACAGAGATACAAGAGTATTCTTTCCCTCAATGAAATTCAAAATATTATTCCAAAAACTAGAATTAGGAAAAAAGGGGAAGGGTGATGTTCCCAAGGGTGATGTTTTTAGTCTTTTAACTCCGAAGTCTGAACTTGAGTTGAATGATGGTCTGAAATTAAATAAAGTCTCATGAAAGCAACATCTGAGCACCTTTCACACGGTAGCCACAGGTTAACTGCAGGGAGTGCTGGCCTGTATTAGGTGACAGCTTTTAATTTGTATGTTTTCTGTACTCTGCATTTTTTTTTTTAATTTAAAAAATGTAAGCAGGATTTCAGCCTACATTTGTTTTCTTCTTTAGAATTGTTTTTATAACTATTCTATATAACTTTTAAAGGAATTTTACAGATCCTTGAAGAAGACTGAAAGTGCTAGGGAACTAACAAATACAAACCGTAGAAAGGAGAAACTAAAAGTATTTGAAACCAGGCAAGCATAAAAAGACCAAAGGAAACGAACATTAAAGCAATAGAAAAGATCACTACGAGCAACACAGGACATTAAAATTAAGACAGATGCATTTATATATCTATATAAATCACATAAATTTATTAAATTTAAAGATAAAGATAAAATTAAGGCAAATACAGAAATCACAGACATATAAATAGGAGAAAGATGGGATATCTTCTGAAAAAAGTTTTAAGCAGTAACTAGTGTTCTATCTCAGCCAGAAAATAGAGTACAGAGGTTCCTATCCTATTATTAATCTTAAAACACAAATCTCTAAAAAGGGAAGGCATTTTCTCAGTCTTTAAAATCTACTGGATTTCAAGTACACTCTAACAGTAAAGCCCAAATATACTCTCATAAAAACATTTTTGCTGCTTGTATTATGAAAATGAATAAGCTAACCTATGTGCTATTTTGGGGCCCTTTAAAGCAAGCTGTGGCTGTGATATAAGATCACCTGCCCAAGCTTGTCTGACTAAAGCTCTCTTTACTAGTAATAATGTTTCTGAAATGACTTACCTGGAAGCAGAAAAGACAAATAGAACAAATTACAAAATCTTCTCTGGACGCACTTGCCGAAGGTAATACTGATGTCATGTCATATATTCCCAGGGTAAAGAAGAGGAAAAAACCCAGCAAATGACTCCAGATGTTTACTGTCTCATTCGATAAAATAAACAAACTGAAAAACAAACAGACATGCGTCTCAGATTCATACTGGCTTGCTCACCATCAACATTTAGAAAGTTAGGGACAGTTTTGGGGGCAGTTAGCCAACACTCGCTACTTGAAGCCCCTAACCGCATCTCTGCCTTTGTAAATAGGATTTCTCGCTTAGTTTAATTGATCTTCAGGTTTTTCCACGTCTCCACCAGTCCTGAGATCTTGGAGTTTTTCTGGGGCTCACTTCTATTATATTTACTACTTCCTTCCTCCTCTGAGTTGTTGATGTATAAATTCCATCTCATCCTCCAGCCTATCGACTCCCTGATGGCTGGCACCATCCGTCTTTATGACACCACTGTCCCCGGCAGAGTACTTTGCTCAGATCAGACGCCAGGTGTCTACAGAAACGAGTGCACAGATTAAAACTGGATGTTCGCTGCCGTACTTTCATGTTCAAACGCAGGTATCTGAAAACCTGATAAGTGCAAGGTTAGCCACAAACTTAAAGTACCTTTTCAGCACACATTAAATGCAAACACATTTACAGATGCGAGAGAAGCAGAATAAATACAAACTGTTCCACTGGAAAGGTCTCTTACGATAGGCATGCTGGAACAGCTTTGTTATGGTTGTGTGAAACCAAACTAGCTCCTAGGTGGCATGAGTTTCTCCTTTTTAGGAGCAACAGGTTACTTTGAGTATGGGTACAGTTTGCTCACTACATGCCCAGCTGGTCTGAGTAGTCTTAGTGGCATAGGGTGGTGGAGACTGTACCCCACCAGCCAGGAGTCAAGAGGCTCACTGCCCCTCCCCTCTCACACTCAGCCACAAAGCAGCTGTGATCATAAGTCACTTAACTTCTCTGGCTTCAGTTTCTTCAATGATAAAACAAGGGAGGTGAGTTGGATGCTGCTGCAAGTCCCTTCTAGCTCCTACATTTTGTTAAATGTTTCTGTAACTACAGACAGAACGCAATTGATTATTCTGATTATTTATTGTTTAAAATTCTCTTGCATTTCTCTTGTGAAATCTAATCTTTTTGTTTGAATTAAGGTCTTTGACATTCGCCGGTTCAGATTCCTTATTAATAAGCATCCATGTATCACTCTAACCTACTGAATTTGTAGGAATCACCACGGTTCTCATTTTCCCGTTTTTACACATCATGAACGTAACAGGGTCTCACGCTATCAAACGATCATCGAGAATAAGATGAATCTTCTTATCATGAATTTCAGGCTTTATCCTGTACAAGCACCAAGTGTAAAGACTACTTACACTGGGGCAGGGGTGAAGATGCAGGAATGTGAGGGAGTGTACTAACTACAGGACGGGTTTGATGGTCATGTCTCTGCTCTGCCTACTGCCTCAGAACTTCTCACTTTGTGAAACTCAGCGTAACCTGATTAACTGAAGCGAGAGGCACAACCCTGGCACGCTCCCTCCAACTAACAGAGCGCTGGCAGAACACCTGTGACATGCAAAACCTCTCCTTACATCCAAAATCTGTCCTGGTCACTCTTGACAGCTAAAAGAAGTGAGGGCAAAAGCTGAACTTGGCCAAGACCAAGCTGGTGGGAAGAGCACTTGGAAGAACATACCCTGTGGAGAATCTACTCTTACTCTGGGAGAAGTTCTCCTTCTCTGATCAGCTTCAAAATGAGTAATTAGGGTGGTGACAAGTCACCATTAATTGAGTGCCTGTTAGGGGTCATGCCCTGTTAGCATTTTATACACATAATCTCATTTAATCCTAACTACTTTTTGAAGCAGGAATTGTGATTACCCTCGTTTTTACAAAAGGGTCAGAGAGGTCAGCCCTTCCTTGTTCAAAGTCCTGAAATGGTTAAGTGGCAGATCGGGACTTTTTGACTCAGCAGCCCAAGATCAGAGCATTACATATATTTCACGGCTCAGTCCATGAGATTTGGACACTAACATCAGAATGCTGAGGACTACTGCTACATGAGTAATAAAATACTTAAGGTAATTCACTACCTGCTGTGTCCTTGTGAACTTCACCTCCACAGCAGGGCCCAGCTCTGATTTCTTGTATAACAACCTATGCAAAGGAGACACTGGGGAGGCAAAGAGTACTTAGGATTCAAATTGTGAAGGCCTGTGGGCCATCCACTGAGTGGGATGGGCAGAATGTCACCTTGGGACTATGAGTCCAAAACACTACCAAGGCAGGGCAGAAAGATCTGGGGAAAGACCACGCTGAAAAGAAGACCAAGACTCAGATGTGTGACTGCTTCCCGAGCAACTCAGCCTCCCTGCCAGCTCCAGAGTCTGTCACTACCCCGTCCTAGAACCCTGAACCTTCACTCCCTTTCAGTGGGGTTCCCTATTTAGGTAGTACAGTGACTTTCAGCATACGTCTAGTCTAACAACCAGAACACTGACTTTTTGGTTCTGTCTTTTAAAAATCCAGGCACTCAAGGGACTCGTGGTTTTAGAGGTTTAGATGACACAGGAGTCCTCTCTTCCAAGTGCTTCCCGGGTGCTCCGGTGGAGGCGGTGCCCCTCACAGCTTCCCTCTGCGGCGGCCGGTGCTCCTTATGCAGCAGAGGAATGACTCTTCAGTGTGTCACTCGGACCACACCGTCCGAGTTTCCCGAGAACAAGGCACGGTGCGCTGTCCCGCGCCGGGCCCGGGAGGGAGGCCGGCGCCTGGGAGCGGCTCCCAGGCCCTGCTGAGGAGGAGGCAGGGCTCCGGAGACCGGCACCCACAGACACGCGCGCCCAGGCCTGCGGCACCGCGGCCCGCGCTCCACCCTCAGCGTCGTTCCCTGGGACTCGCCACCCCGGGCCCGGACCGCGGGATTGCCACGGCGCTCACCAAAGACCAGCCGAGCCGGCACACACGGGGGCGCACCCGGCCGCTGTCGAGGAGGGCCGCGAGCAGCGGCCGCCGCGGCTCCCGGAAGGGCAGAGCGCCCCAGCGGAAGCCGCCACGGTGGCGGCCGGACCCGGGCGAAGTCACTCGTCCTCCGGGGGCCGAGCGCGCCGGCGGGGGGATGACGGGCGGAGTCGTGGGGCAAACCGTGGAAGGACGCGCGGGCGGGCGCGCCGGGGCGGGGCGGCAGCGGGGCCCGGACCACAGGCGCGGGGCGGGGGCGGCAGCGGGACCCGGACCACAGGCGCGGGGCGGGGCGGCAGCGGGACCCGGACCACAGGCGCGGGGCGGGGCGGCGCTTCCGGCGCACCCCGAGGCGCGCCCCGCGGCGGCGGCAACACCGTACCTTTTGATGCACAGCCTGGAGGGCAGGTAGGCCCGGTAGCCGTCGGTGATGTACGGGTTGTCCTTGAGCGACACGGGGATCTGCTCGTAGGTGTAGAGGCGGATGCCGCGGGGCACCAGGACCGGCCAGTACTGGTAGCTGCCCAGCTCGATGTAGTGCGCGCTCTTGAGCAGCTTCGGGTGCATCCTTCCCTGCCGCCGCCGCTCCCGCTCCGGGGAGCTCGTCCGGGCCCCGCCTCCCCGGGGAGGGGGCTTCGCCGCCGCCGCCCCCGCCCCGGAGCCCGGGAGCGCGGCGCGAGGTCCTGCGGTCCCGCCGCGGCCCAGGCCCCACTCGGCGACCACACCGGCCGGCCACCGCCGTCCGCGCCGCGGCCCACCCGGCGGCGTCGCGGCCTTCTCTGACGTCAGCACGCCGCGGCGAGCCCCACCCCTCGGCCTCCTCTGGGGCGGGGCCGGCGGGCCGGGGGCGGGGCCGGCGCGACGCGGGAACGGGTGCGCGCGGGCGGGCGGCTCGGCGCCGGGCGTGAGGCGGCTTCAGGCCCGCGAAGCCGAGGCGCCGGTCGCTCCTCGTCGGTGAGAAGAGCACGGGGCCGTGCGGACGAGGCCCGGCGGCGTTTTCTTCACGGGGCGAGGCGAGAGCGCGCTGGGAGCAAACAGCGGGAGCCAACTCCTTCCCGGCCGCCTGGTGGGAGGCTCGCGGGGAGCGTCGGACGGCCCCGGTGCTCCGAGCCGCAGCCGGGCCTCGCCCGTGGCGGGGACGGACGGAACCGGCGCTCGCGGCTCCTGGGCCCAAGCACAGCGCAGTGGAGCCCACAGGGCCGAAGGCCTTCGCGGCGCGCGTGCGGGCGGAGGTGCGCGAGGGCTGCAGGCCTCCCGGGCCGGGCGCTGGGCGAGGCGCGTCGAAGCAGCCGCGGCCGGGAAGACGGCGCGGGGGCCGGAGGGCGCGCGCCGAGGGCTCACCCCCCCGCGCTGTCGCTCCTCGCCCCGCGGACGGACCACGCGCAGGCGCGGAGGGAGAGGCGAGCGGGCGCCGCGCCCAGCAGAGGGCCCGGCCCGGGGCCCGGTCCCAGGCCCGAGCGGAGGCAGAGGCTCAGCGCACTGGGCCCCGCGGGCGGCCGGGCCTGTCGGGCCACTTTCCCTCCCGGGAATTCGAGCCGCACGGGGGCAAGGAAGCCGGGACGCGGCGTCGGACTCGGACGCGCTGAGGTCTCGCAGGCGGTCGGGGACGCGGCCGCGCCGGGCCTAGAGCCAGCAGCGCGGGAAACCGGTTGCGGACTGAGCGCGGCCCCGCGTCGGTCCCTCTAGCCCACCTCGGGGCCCTGCGGTGCGCTCGTGCGGGGCCTTTCGGGTGCGGCACTCGCTGACATCAAGCTCGTGGAGACCGGACACGGCCGGCGCGCGGGGACAGCCGGCTGTGGCCGCAGTCCGAGGGCGAGGCCGGGGCGCGGAAAAGCGGGCCGCGGAGGCAGGCGGGAGCCACACCGCTCTGGGCGCAGCTCGCGGAGCAGAGCGCGCAGGGGAGCCTGCGTCCTGCGCCTGTGAGGGCTAGGGTGCTGGTCCGCGGCGCTCGGCAGCAGCCCGAGGGGCCATCCCTAAGGGGATGAGAACGCGGGGCGGGGCCTCCGGCACCTGGGGGAGGCGGGGGTCGACGGCCGCGTGTCGCACGAGGCCTCGGTGCCCTTGAAGCGGCAGGTGGGAGAACCGGACCGCCAGCACGAGCCGCGGGGACAGCGGCCGCCGCCCGCCGCGAGCCCCCGTGCGACGCGCCGCAGGACTGAGACGCCTGCGGTCCGGGGCGGGCCTCGGGGAGCCGGAGCCCTGCGTTCTCGCGGGGCGCAGAGCGGGGACTGCGCGGTCCGCGAGGACTGGGAGCGCGCCCTGACCTCCAGGCGGCCGGGGCAGACACATGGCAGCGCTGGAGCATTTGGGTGAGCGACATTTTTCTTTTCCTTCCCTTACGTTTCCTCCTTCCTTCCTGTGTGCCCTTTTTGCACTTTTTACAGCTCTCACAGGGTTGCAGTGAGACTGACGGGTGTCGAAATGGGCACAGCAATGAGTTCCAACTACGTGCCACGCGTTTTCCCGGACAGCAAGGAAACAAGGTCGGCGTTTCAGCAGCATTGACCTTTGGACCCCTCCCCACCCCCAAACTCTCTCTTCTGGACTTTGGGGACATCTTTCACCTGGACTTTTTCCTTACCTCCCCAGCTTGTCCATCCCAGATAATTTCATACCTGCAGTTTCTCTACTTATCTTTAAGTCTGAATGTTTTTCAGGATTCAGTTTTGTAAAATATTCTACTTTTGCGGTATATATTTTCTTCCAGGTAATGCTTCTCACATTTGGGGTTTCAGGCCAGATCTCCTTTCTAGGCATCTGGGTTCACATTTAGAACTGGACATAGAAACTTGAAATATTAAAAACGAACTCATTCTCTTTTCTCCTAACTCTGTTTTTCTTCCCTTATCCCTATTCACTCAGTGTTGTAAGCCTCAGAGTTATTTCCTCCCTGGCCCCGTTTTATTAGTTAGTATTCTCCTTTCTGCCTTTCCCCATCACCTTGACCAGTTCCTCACCAATGACGTCGGCTCCCCTGCCTCATTAGGCTGATCTGAAAATACAAATGAACAACAAAGAGTTCATCAATTTTTAAAAAATTATTTATTTATTTATTTGACAGAGACCACAAGTAGGCAGAGAGAGAGAGGAGGAAGCAGGCTCCCTGGCGAGCAGAGAGCCCGATGCAGGGCTCGATCCCAGGACCCTGAGATCATGACCTGAGCCGAAGGCAGAGGATTTAAACCACGGAGCCGCCCAGGCACCCCCAAGAGTTCAATTTAACTATATCCTCTTTAATCCTACCCTCAGGTTTCTGAAGACAGTGACAAAATGGCACGGGTTACTACCACTACAAATTCATCTTTCCATCTCTGTGGAACTTCCAACACCACTTTGGATATTTTAAACATTCACTGAATACTTTATCCCCCCCCCCCAACATCAGGAGATAAAGGAGATAACCCCTTTCCTGTCTCACAGAGGAAATAGAGAACCGAGAGCGGGAATTTCTTCAACTTTCTGCTCTTAGCCCTCCATCTCCACAGAGGAGATGTTCACCACAGATCTTTTGTTTCCTTTCCATTGTCTCAGTAGAAATGGCCACTTTTAGCCTCCTCCTTAGGGTCAACCTGCTACCTATTTTTTTGTATCATATTCCCTTTAGTCTCCTCATGGATTTTGCTCTGTCGGTTGTTCTCCTCTCAGATGCATCTCCAGCGTCCCGCTCTCTATTTTTTAATCTCCCTTTGGCACATAAACCTGTTCAAGTCTCGTTCATTTTAAACCAAACGATCTCACTGATACGAGGAATTTGAGAAATAAGACAGACGATCACAGGGGAAGGGAGAGAAAAATGGAACAAGATGAAACCAGAGAGGGGGACAGACCATAAGAGACTCAATCTCAGAAAACAAACAGGGTTGCTGGGGGGTGGGGGGGGAGGGACACTGGGGAGGGCGTGTGCTATGGTGAGAGCTGTGAAGTGTGTAAGACTGATGAGTCACAGACCTGTACCCCTGGGGCTAATAATGCATTATATGTTAATAAAAAATTATTAAAAAATAAACCAAATGAGCAAAAGAAAAGAGAAAACCTCTCTCTTTGTCTATGTCATCCTAAACTTACACCCCTCTCTGCTTCCATTCTCAGCCGCACGTCTACCAACGAAGTCTACATTGATCGTTCCCATTTCTGACTTTCCTTTTGTTCCTTACTCACTGCAGCCTCACTTCTGCTCTACAGTTCTACTGAAACTTCTTTTGCCAGAAATGCTGAGCTCATTGGACACTTAAGAAACAACACAAAACAAACAAACATCTAGGAGCGCCGGGGTGGCTCAGTCAGTTGGGCCTCTGCTTTCAGCTCAGGTCCTGATCTCAGGGTCCTGGGATCGAGCCCCGCATCGGGCTCTCTGCTCAGCGGGGAGCCTGCTTCTCCTTCTCCCTCTATCTGCCACTCTGCCTACTTATACCCTCTTTCTTTGTCAAGTAAATAAATAAAACTTAAAAAAAAAACCCTCTTAATATTAAAATAAAAATACAGGAACAAACATACCACAACAAGGTGGTGAGTCACACCACTGTCCATTTCATGTTCCTCATGCCGGTCACAGTCTAACCTTCTTCTAAAGTAATCAGACCCTGACTTTTCATGAGAGACTGTGGACTCCCAGAAGCAAATGGAGGGTTTTAGAGAGGAGGGGTGTGTGGGGGGGTGATGAGCCGGCTGATGAGTATTAAGGAGGGCACGTATTGGATGGAGCACTGGGTGTTATATTCAAACAATGAATCTTGGTACACTAGATTAAAAACTAATGATGTACTGTATGGTGACTAACATAATAAAAAACCAAAAAAACAAAAAGGCAAAATCGCCCCCTTGGGTTTTTTGATGGTTTTTTATCCAAGTGTACATCCTTTGACATGGTAGCTTTAGTCCGCCTGTTTTTTAAAAACTTGATCTTTTAATCCTTTTTTTAAGTGTACAGGGTTTCCTCCATTCCTTTCATTACTTACAATTTATCTGTGAAAGAACTAATACATTTTCTCATAGTCTGTATTCTGCTGTTTGTAGAACCATGACACAGGTCCATATGTTACTCTGTCCTTTGTATTTTCTGCAAATTGCCAGCGGGATCCAGAAGCTCAGTCCGATTCCTGTTTGATGCTTTTGGCAAGACGGTAGGTGGCAAGGTGTTCTTTCATCTGAAGACACCTAATGTCCAGTTTTGTTCTTTTTGATGTTACCAACCATTGATGTTCAGTGCCTAGATCCGTCAATTCATGGTGTTTGCAAAATAGCCGTGATAAAATTTTGTGACTTTGTTTCCATATGTTAACTGGAATAATTTTCATAAGGAGATACTCCTCATCTACTGTTTGGTTACTTAGTGTTATAGTTCAAATAAGGAAAGCGAGATTGCTGATTCTTTCATTTTATTTACCTAGGTTTCAAGATAGCAAGTTGGTTCCTGTTATCTGAAGATAACCAGGAAGATTTCAATGAAAACATTACCGTGAACCCTTGAATTTAAGGATATTTAATCATTTTAATTCATTATGGCTCATTTCTTCATCGGTACTCAAATTGTTCATCTTTGATCAGTGGGAGCCTCTGCAGATTTGGCTCCTCAGTCCTTACGGTGTGACTGAGGTAGTCTTAATAGCTTCTTTCTTTCTGGTGTATCGAGATGGTCCTGGCTCATCATGTGAATTTACTGCTCAAGATTTGTAATCAGTCATTTCCCCAGAAAGCCCTTCTACAGGGATCAATTGTAGCCTTCAAGAGATGTATTCGAGTCCTAATTGTTCGTACCTCTGAATGTGACTTTATTTGGAAATAGGGCCTTTGCACATGCAATTAAGCTTAAGATCTCCTGATCATCCTGGATTTAGGGTGGACCTTAAATTCAAAGACTGTGTCTTTATGAGAGAAAGGAGAGGAAGATTTTAGACATGCAGGCCCAGAGGATGATCATGTAAAGACAGAGGTCCAGAAGAAGGCATATGAAGTGTTAGAGGACCAACCTGGTTTCTCATGGCTGCTTAAAATGTGAAGGAAGGAGATAAATGGAAGAAAGGAGCTGTTAAGCAAAAAAGATTCAAGCCCTTAAGATTTGGGAGGTTCTCCCAGTGTCTAGGTCACAAAGGATGCCAAAATGAGAAAGTTTATTGTGGGAAAAATATACTCTAGAGAGAGGGTTGGGGATGTAGCTGGGCAGCCTTTTGCTTAAAAAAAAAATTAGGCTTGTGACTTGTGGATTTACTCAGTCAACTCAGCGGAAGCCAGGAGCAGAGAGACGGGATGATCCAGGAAACATCTGTGGAGAACCCTCTCTTGTCTGATGGAGTAGACCTCTGTGACATACATAGGTGCCCCACGAGGGCTACATTTGAAAATGTAACATTAGCAGAAACACCGACAGCTTGGACTGAAGGGCACAGAGAGAGACAAAATAAGGGAAGGCTGTTGGACTTCCAAGATCCTACAGGTAGGAAACTGCCTAGTGGAGTTACTTGGCTGCAAACATGTGTTACCTTTTGAGAAAAAGGAAGAATGTCTCCAAGGGCAGAGCCCCAGTGGCACAGAGGCTGGCAAGTTTCCATCATAGGCTCAGAGGTTTAGCATTGGGCCATAGAAGATTATTTTCAGGCCTTGAAACCTAAAGGAATTTGTCCTTCAGGTTTTGGAATTTGCTTGGGACTGGTGACCCCTTTTGTCCTTCCAGTGTCTCTTTTGCAGTGGGAATGTCTATCTTGTGCCTGTTCTACCATTGTGTTTGGGAAGCAGATAATTTGTTTTGTACTTTAACAGGACTACAGATGGAAAGGAATTTTGTCCCAGGCTGGATCATACCTAGCATCTCATTCATACCTAATTTTGATGAGATTTGGGGCTTTTGGACTGATTATTTAGATGAGATTTTAGAGTTGATGCTGTAATTGGCTGAGACTTTTGGGGATGTTGGCCTGGAGTGAACATATTTTGTATGCTGGATGGACATGAATTTTAGTGGGCAGACTGTAGTGTGGTGAGTGGTGGCTCCTCAAAAGATATGTCCTTCTGGATCCTGTGAATGTGACCTTACTTGGAAAAATGATCTTTGTAGATGCAATTAAAGGATAGAAGAAGAGATCATTCTGGGTTGAGTTGGGCCTTCACTCCAGTAATATGTTTCCCTATAAGAGATAGAAGAGGATAAGACAGACACATACGGAAGTCCATGTGAAGACAGAGGTAGAGATTGTAGCTATGCTTTCCGAAACTAAGGAAGATCTGAAGGAACCAGAAATTTGGAAGAGATAAGGAGTAATTCTCCCTAGCACTTTCACGGGAAGCCTGGTCCTGCTGACACTTTGATTTCAGATTTCTAGCTTCCAGAACTATGAGAGAATAAATTTCTACCCTTTTAAGCCAAAAAGTTTGTGGTAATTTGTTACAGCTGCCCTAGGAATCTAATACAGTCTTGGTTTTCCTTAATAGAAAATAGTATTTTAAGACTACAATATGGTGTATTGAAATATTTACATTTAAAGATTAGATACCATATGAGTTCATACTGATATTTCCAATTAAAATTCAGCACTAAGGGTTTTCTCTCCCTCTTTGCCCCCTCTTTTTTTTTTTTTTTCTTTGAGATTTTTATTTATATATTAGAATGAGAGCACAAGCAGGCAGAGAGGCCAAGGGAGAGGGAGAAACAGACTCACTGTGGAGCAGGGAACCCAATGCTGGGACTCTATCCCAGGACTCTGGGATCATGACCTGAGCCAAAGGCAGATGCTTACTTAACCAACTGAGCCACCCAGGCACCCTACTTCTCTTTTTTTTTATTGTAGTAACTTTGGGATTTGACCTCTATATTTTTCATTGTTCATTTTAATGCAAATTTATTTTTCCTGAACTTCAGAAGGCTGCTTGTTTTAGACAGTTTTCCTAACTTTTTGGAATTCCCTCTGCTGTTGTTTCTATATACAAAAATGGAGAGTTTCTTCCTGACCTTTCCTGACTCAGCTCATCTTTTGCACTTTTCTCTGCACCTTTTCTTTTCTTTGTCTGGTTGTATCTGTCTTCCTGAATTCCTGTTGTCCTCTTGGCAAGCTCTCTCAAAATAGGGTGGGAGCTCTGTCCTGGCTGAGAGCCTTGGGGGGGTCAATCTTAAGCATTCATAAGGGCTAGAATGCTCCAGCCCTTCTATATCATTCCCCACACCTCTCATATTCCCTGGGCTGGACAAAGTCCCTTTTGGGTTCTGCTGTGGCTTTCAATTTTTTCTGCATCCTTTCCAATGAATATCTCTCAGTCCGTCAGGTGCCTTGTGGACTCCCTCTGCTTTCTCCTTCACATATACCTGTAAAAGGACACAAGTCTTATGATTTGCTCATGTTTTGAGATTTGTAGGGACATTATAGTATGTATCTATTTTTATAACTCTTTAATGTATCTATGGTTTTGCTCTTTAGCTCTTCTGTTATTCTGTAAGGATTGCAGAAAACCCAAAATCTGTGATGTGACCACCATTGCTGTCTTCTTTATGTCTCTGTCAACAGGTTCTTTTTAATCTTCATTTTACTGACTTATCTGCAGCGCTTCTTTTCTAACCACTTTGCCTTTCTTTCCTTCTTTGGTTTCAGCAACCATGTTCTCCTGGTTTTCTTTTTATTTTTCTTAACATACTATCTCGGTCTCTTTTGTGGTCACTTCTTTTGTCCATCTCACAAATACCCGTGTTCCTGAGGGTTCTGTTCTTGATCCTCTTCTCCTTCACTCTTTGTACACTGTAATTAGAGTTTAATCTTCTGGATTCTATGGTTTAATTTCCACATATATGGGTACTGATAACCCAAATCTCTACCCTGGCTACATACCTCAATATCCAGTTTCCTACTAGATATTTCCACTTGTCTCTCATGACCATTGGACTCAGGAACATACCAAACCAAGTTCAAAATTTTTCTCTTCAATTCTTGTTTCACCTATTTTTATGGATAGTACCACCATCCATCTAGAAATTCAGAAGTCAGCTAACCTAAGAGGTAGAAAATAAGTATAACTTATTTGCTGACCCTAAGAGATAAGTAGTGGCTTCTGGGAGAGTTGATTTGAGCTGTGAAGAGTACAGTCATTAATAGGGACGTCTGCTCTGGGTGGGGGGTAGCATCCTAGTTTCGCTCGTTTGCAGTTGTGTGCTAGATTCTTCCCTCATTTTCCCTTCTCACGTCCAGACAATCACTATGTACTGTTGGATTCTGTCTCTGTTGAGTCTCTCAGTTCCACCCCCTTTCTTCATTCCTGTTGTCGCTGCTGTTGCTTAAATCTCAGCCATATCTCATCAGTTCCTTCTGGTCCCCATCTTCAACTCAATACAGTCTCTTCCCCTACGCCCTTTAAAACCTAAATCTTATTTGTTGCTATATACAAGCAGAGAGACAAACCTGTAGTTTCTGGCCATATCCTACTGGATACACTTCAAGCCCTTTATTTATTTTTTTAAAAGATTTTATTTACTTATTTGTCAGAGAGAGAGATCACATGTAGGCAGAGAGGCAGGCAGAGAGAGAGGGGGAAGCAGGCTCCCTGCCGAGCAGAGAGCCCGATGCGGGGCTCCATCCCAGGACCCTGAGATCACAACCTGAGCCGAAGGCAGAGGCCCAACCCACTGAGCCACCCAGGTGCCCCTACTTCAAGCCCTTTAAAATAAGGGCTTGACCTGAACTTTGCCTTTGGATTACAGTGAGCCCTGTCTCACCCAGCTGCCTTACCCACCACTCAAACGAGATACAGAACTACTCAGAGTTTCCTGAACTCACCACATTATTTCCAGTCTCCTGCCCATGTTGTTCCCTCTGCTAGATGCTCTTCACCTTTTCTCTCCTTTCTGTGCCAGGATACTCCCACTAACCCTTGAGGTCTCTACTGCAGCATCACTTTTCTGGGGAACTTTTCTTTTTTTTTTTTTTTAAGAAGGGGAAAGAGAGCAAGAGAGAAAGAGAGGGAGGTGCGCATGCGCACATACACACACGCATTGGGCAGAGGGAGAGGGAGAAAGGGAATCTTAAGTAGTCTCCATGCCTGGTGCTGAGCCTGATGTGGTGCTGACTCTCACAGCCCTGAGATCATGACTGAGCCAAAATCAAGAGTTGGATGCTCACTGGACGGAGCCACCCAGACACCCCTGGGAAACTTTGTCCCTTTGTCCCTTATTCCAATTATAGATTCAGTGCTCTTCCTCTGGCATGGCATCCATGCAAACTATAGAATTGAATTTACCGCACTCCAGGGTAATTGCCTTCTTTCCTGCAAGTATTTAATGTCTTTTAAGGGGTCTTTGTAGTTCCAGTGCCTTAGGTGTTCAGTATCTTTTTTTTTTTTATATAAACTCTTTATTTTGAGGTCTTTGTAGACTCACATGCAATTGTAAGAAATAATATATAGAGATAGCCCTGTGCCCTTTGCCACAGTGGTGACACTGTCACAGTTGCGATATTGACATTGGTGCAGCCCTGATTTGGACTTTTCCGTCACCACAGAATCCTTCCCGTTGTCCTATTATAGCCACACCTACTTCACTCTTATTCTCACTCCCTCCTTAGCCACTGGCAACTGCTCACCTGTCCAGTATTTCTATGATTTTGTCATTTCAAGAATGTTATATAAATGGAATTATGCCGTGTAAATAACCTTTTGGAATGGGCCTTTTTCATTCAGGATAATTACTTAGAAATTCATCCAAGATGTTGTGTGTATGACCAATTCATTCTTTTTTCAGTGGCTGAATAGTGTTCCATGACATTTATGTGCCACCATGTGTTTAACAGACACCTGTTGAAGGACATCTGGGTTATTTCCAGTTTTGGGCTATTATAAATGTAACTGCTCTGAACAGTTTATTTAGAATTTAGAACATTCTACATACACTGAAAGATACTACAGAGCAGAAATCAATAAGGCTTGAATGTGATAGGCATTTTGTTACTTCAGGGGTCAGGGCTTTTAAGGCTAAACTGTATATAACAATAGTGAGGTTTAATTTCTCACAAATGATATAGAGACACTATACTAAAATTTTTAATCTCCAAATGGCTGCACATTGAAAATTATATTTAAAAGCCCCCATAAATGATACATAGCTTGTTAGCCATGAATGTACATTCAAGATGTATCCATAAGTCCTTTCATTTTTTTTCTATTCCTGTAGAAAATAATTTGTAGAAAATAATTTTTATTTTAGTGTTCCATGGAATGTTGGCCTTGGTAGGATATTTTTGCTGGGAGTGAGGAAGATTATGAGAAGTTCTCAGCATGCAGTGAGGAAGAACAAATGAGGACCTGAAAAAGGAGGTGAGAGGAGTCCTGGGTGGCTCAGTAGTTTAAGTGGCTGACTCTTGGTTTTGGCTCAGGTCATGATCTCTCAGTTCACAAGGTCAAGCCCTGTGTTGGACTCCCCACTTGGGGGGGAGTCTGCTTCTTTCCCTGTGCCCCTTCCTCTGCTCACATGCTCTCTCTCTCACCCTCTCTCAAAAATAAAATAAAATAAATTAAAAAAAAGAGGTGGGAGACAGGGAATAGGAAATCTGTTTCAGGAACACCTGAAATCTTACATGATCAGCAGACAGTGAACCCGTCACGGATAGGAAATATGTCTAGTTCACCGTTGTACTCAGGTTAGAGAACAGTGCCTGGCACATAGTAGGTGCACAACAAATGTTCACTGAACAGATGAAGGAAGATATGTTCTAAAATGGGTAGGCGGTGTCTATTCTGAAAGGAGAGATAGGGGAGCTTCCTAAACTACATTTACATGCTTAACTAAGTTTCCCTAAGCTTGGCCCTGTGGAAGATTACAGAGCCATAGTGCTGATGTGGGAGGCTGTGGAATTTTCCTTCTACAAGGCCTTTAAAAAGAAGATAGATTCTTATCTGTCTGGAAGGGTTCCTATGAAAAACAGAAGATTGATCTGAGTAATTAGAATAGCCTCTGGCCCTTTTCTTCCTTGGGCTTGTTTTGCTTTTTAATTTCAAGAACTGCAATGCAAAAGCTATACCATTACCATCATACAAGCGACAATAACCATTTGTTGAGTGTTTAATGTATGCCCGGCAAGGGGCTGAGTGTGTCATCTGTGTGCTGATGAATTACTTGATTTTTGAGAATTCTTGTGGATTTTACTGTGCAGCAACACAGTATTCCTGCAGATGTCACTCTTTTCCTGCAGAATGTTACCCCTTGAGACCTTAGTTTTAGTGCTGAGATAGGGCTGAGACACAGTGATTTTAGAGTCAGTGTACTAAGGTTAAAAAAAAAAAAAATCAGTATGTTATCTATATTTGAATTGAAGTTCCTAAATAAGAATCAGCCTTCCCACTAGAAAGTTACATATAAAAAGTTCTTTTAAAATAGAAAACTTGGGGGACACCTGGGTGGCTCAGTGGGTTAAAGCCTCTCTCTGCCTTCGGCTCAGGTCATGATCTCGGGGTCCTGGGATCAAGCCCCGCATCGGGCTCTTTGCTCTGCATGGGGCCTGCTTCCTCCTCTCTCTCTGCCTGCCTCTCTGCCTACTTGTGATCTCTCTCTCTGTCAAATTAAAAAAAAAAAAAATCTTCAAAAAATAAAATAGAAAACTTGGTGATCAATTCATATACTTTTAAAATGGCTTTTCCATTTTACC
Source organism: Taxidea taxus jeffersonii (assembly GCA_003697995.1). NCBI lineage: Eukaryota > Metazoa > Chordata > Mammalia > Carnivora > Mustelidae > Taxidea > Taxidea taxus. The sequence continues at coordinate 25,229 of RCUC01124001.1, forward strand.
TTTATCTTTATCATAAAAGGAGATAATTTTTTGTCCTATTTCCCTCAGGAACAGTAAACAAAGAATTTTTTTGAAAGGCAGTCTTCGGCTCACACAATGGATGGGAAGCTCCTCCCCTCCCCAGCATTTCATTTTGTGTCGCCCTCTCTATCTCATTTCTGACTTGTTTTCCTTCTTTGGTGTGGGGCATGCGCCTGAGCTTGGGGAGATGGTCGACGCTGACCGGTTCCTTCGTGGGAGCCTTGTTTATCAGCCTTATTTCCCCCGGAGCTTAGCTTTTCCTTCCAGCTTGTGGCCATAGCTGGCACCAGTACTACAGCATTCCAGAAACATGCAGCTGCAGGATTGAAGAGTGAAGCAGAATGAGCCACATGCCCAGAAAAATAGCAGTTTCTTTATTACTATCTCACGGTATTTACAAAACCACGCTTCGGGGCTCACGTGACTCTGGATGCTTCTGGCCAGTATTCAATATGCACGTTGAGTGACAGCCTCTAGTTCTCTGATACATTTTTGAAACATTTAAGGTTTCGTATCTCAGAGGAGAATTCTGTGGAATCTTTCTCTCTTTCATCAGATCCCTTGGTGGAGCTCTGAGGCAGTACTTTGAGTGCGGTCTGTTGATGGTCTGCATCTGAATTACGGGGGTGTTTGTTTAAAATTTAAAAAAAAGAGGGCAAACCCTTAGACCTATCTCTCTTCACAAGTATAGAACTAGATTCTCTGGTTAGTTTATAAGAAACTACATCAATTCTTTCTCTCACTGAGGTTTGAAAACTGCTGAAAGTGCTCTCAGGAGCTAACAGTTTCCCAGACAGGTCAGAAATCTGATTTGGTCCTTGTCTCCAAGTGCGGTCCCTTCTCACTGGGGGTTATTTTTAGTGCTCTCCCGCATTCTTCATCCGCAGAGTTTATCCCCAGGGTCTTTATTTACTGAAGGTGATCTGAGAGCCCCCCAGAGCTCAGTGCATTTTAATCAAGTTGCCAGTGCTAGCTTCAGGGGACCCTAAGTGCCGGCATGTTTTTCCTAGGCTAAACCCTGTACAGTCAGGACCTCCCGCTTACGTTTGTCCTTTCTCTTCCCTAGTCTGGTGGTATTCCCAGCCATCCCTTTTCTTCTATATTCTTTACTTAGCAAGAAATGATCTTTCAAGATTGTCCCAGTGTCTGTTCTTGGGAAAATTCCTCAGATCCTCCAGAAAGATGTGGTTGACCAGTTACAGAGCCAAGCACTTACTGCCTCCTTGTTTAATCTGTTTGTTTCCCATCAGTCTCTTGTCAAGTAGTTTTCATCTTCTTTGTATCCTTGGCATGGAGCCTTTGTATCCCTGGCATGGACATAGGGAATGCTTAATAAATGTGTGTTGACTCACTATAGGATTTTTAAAAAATCTCACCTCCTACTTCTGTTCCCGTAAATCAATATAGACCGAATAACAAGTAGGCTCCTTGAGGATTAGGTCCATGGGGTCTTTGTCCATTAGTGTGAAGAAATGAACCTATGTGTATCTTTTACTTTTGTTTCCATATACCAACTTGAAATACTATTGTGTGGAACTCTAAGGGTAGGGGCCGTATCTTATTGATGTCCAGCTCTTGGCACAATATCTAGCACATAATAACATGGGCTAAATGTTTGTTGAAATACAACTCAAGAAGCTACCCACAAATTAATTTATGTGACATCATGTAGTACAGCAACAAAAGATAGCCTCATTTTCATGTATGTGCTTGGAAAGTTCTCCTAAACAGAGAGTTTAAGGGACTTGTCCGGAGTGCTGCACTATTTAGAGGGGATGAAAAATAGAAAGCAAGGCTGTCCAGGCTTAGAGGAATCATTCGGACACAGAACAGAGAGATACTCTCCTGGGTCACCGGCTGGGGCACCTCCCAGTGAGGACCGTTAGGTGGTTCTCATTCTCCAGAGATGACCATTCAATACACACATGTCACCGTCCCCCAGCAGTTTTGCTTGCCCACCCTCTGACTGTGGTCTAGGGGAGGGATATAAGAGGCCTTTGTAAAAGTTAAAGCCCATTAAATGATACTTTTCGTATGTGCGTTATTCTATCGCAGGTGGGAAAAACCCCATCTTTTTGAGCAGGCTGTAATGCAACATGTAGTGGGTAGGGGGCAGTGCTGGGACACAATATATATGAAAGAGGCAGAATTCCATTGAGAGGGGCCTTGGGCAAACTTAAGGGCTCCTTTGCAGTCAGCTGGTTGAAACATTTCGCTGTAATGGCAACCAGCACCTGCACCAGCACCAATGACCACCTATTCCATGGCTGGTGAGCGGCAGCATTGATTTTTTGAACCTAAGTCTACTAATACAGTACGTTTTTTATTATATTTTATTTTTTATTATGCTTGCTTTCAATAAGGTTCTTGTTTGTTTGTTAAAATAGTTACATATTTTTCCTGATTACAAGAATAGTTAAATTATCCTTATAAAATTCAAATTTAGAGACATGGATGTTTCAAAGTTTTCCTCATTCCAACCCCTTGACATACAAGTAATGTTAACAGCTCAGTCTATATTCTTACAGTCTTTTGTATGTGTAAACCTACCTCTGTCTTTCTAATGGAAATAGTCACATAGTATGGCTACTGTTTTCTTCATGGCAAGCTTTACGTGGAGCGGCCCTTGGCTTGCTCAGAGCACCGTCTGAACTGATGTGTTACTGAATTCTTTGCACAGCTTTTTTGGGTTGGTTAAATGCACTTTACTTTGAAATGTTGGTCCTGTAGCTCTTAACGATTGTTTTTTTCCTATTCTTTTCCATATTAACATTACTGCGATTTTAGCCCTTTTAATTTGTAACACATGGTGTGATTCAAACCACTGAGTCTTAGCATCTGTCAATGATAAGATCATTCTTTTCCGTGATACAAGGACGGTTGCCAATAATGTGGCAGAATTTGGCTTTTCATTGTTATGTTATTAATGACTGCAAAAAAGAACTTGCGGGTAATATGTTATTTTCTACTTAGGCTTCGGTCAGGGTTCTGAAATCTCTCTTAAATATCTCCAGAGAATTAAGACTAAGGTGGTCTTGCATTTTCCAACACAAAACTATTTTTCTCTATCCCTAAAGTTTGTGTTTTAAATCATTTATGTCAAGCTAGCTGACATTGCTCTCTTATGCCTGGAAATGCTGTATGCTTCATGGGATGGGGAAGTCGGGCATAAGCAGTAGATAGGAGCACAGGGAGTCCGCTGATGGCTCTGCAGAGCACACATTAAGAGCACCCTTGCAAAAGAGCTGTGACCGATTTCCTTGGTCACAGGGACGGCCCCTGACGTTACTGATTTAATAGTCTGGTTCTTCCCTTGGAACTCATTCACTTACTCTATTTAGAGCTATTTAGTTCTCATTTTAGTCCTTTTGACTTCTGTTTTTGTGCATATTGTTTTCTGATGTAGTTTATCTCTGTAGACGTATTATATGAATATGGTGGTATTATTATGCATAATGTATGCACACTTTATTAATACAGTATTACTTATAATTTCAAATAAGGAGATGCATATTTTTGGTACTGAGTGTATGTGCTTGAAAATTTTTCCTGTTGGTGGTATGCAATAAAAAAATTGAGACTACTGTACAATATTATGAATTGCTTGAGGACAGAGATAATTTCTTTTCTTCTTGATATTCCTAATAGCTTAGGATAGTGTCTGGCTTTTAACAAGTAGATGGTAAGTACTGTTGTCTGCCGGGCTGGCTTGCTGGATAGTTAGATAAATTACGTGATTATGTTTTTCCTTATGAGTAGGAGGCTATCTTAGGTTACTACTTCATAAATACTTCAGGGACTAAGGACATTATCTGGGTGATCAGACAACCTGACTGTGGTAACTGATCTGGATGCTCTGTTTGGATGTATTAAAAACTGATTTCACTTGCCACATTTTTCAACAATCCACCAGACTGATGGATTACCACAAAATAAGTGGTGAATGTGATTGAGAAATTTTATGAACTCTGCTCCCTTGGATTCATTTGTCTTAAATATTATCAGTATCCTACCTAGGGTTTAGCAAATGACACGATCACAAGCCTCAATTAGATTTCTTTATATTTCTTGTCCCTTTAGTGAAAAGGTTACGTGATTAGAACACTACAGTGACATGATCAAGGATGAGGTAAGTGAGGAAAAGTCCTAAAAAGATTTGTGGAGCTCCTTTTCAATTGAAATGTTAACCTCACTAACATTAAGTCTTCTCATCGCCAACTTATTACAGTATCATGATGGAACTGAGGGTCCCCACCAAGCATCCGTGCCCCCAACTTAGTTTTTGTAACTCCTCTCCTTTTGCCGATTCTTTCCCACATCACTGTTATTCTTGATGTCCATTTTTACCATCTTACTTGTACAGAACAGGACCTAGTACATAGTACATGCTCAAAAAATATTTGTTGACCAACCACATCCTGTCCTTATAGTTTATGTACATGCAAATGGCAAACATGTATGTCGTTGATGGTGGACGTAGTAGCCATGCGCTGGCCAGGAAAGGGCGGGGAAGGCAGTCTCCCTACCCTCAGTCACGCACCACCCGGTCTGCCTGTTGGTTGGGGAAAGACGATTTTGTTTTCTTCACTTTTATCATTTATCCTCCTGCCCTGTGCAAGTAGAGAAGTAAACCAAACCCAACCAAAACAGGCTGAACACTATGAAAAAAACCTGTGCTCTTTCCACCAGAATGTCCCACAGAATTCAGCTGACTTGTTGCTGATGTTCTTTTATTTCGCATGTTTTTTTTTTTTTAACACTTTGGATAAAAATACAAAGAATTATGAGTTGCTGTAAATGTGAGCATGTTTTGGAGTTTACATATGAGTTACATGAGTGTGTAGTTTTGTCAAAACCATGTTCTCCCTCTTGCTCCTCTTCTTTTCTTCTCTTGCTCAAAACCACATTAAACATGAATGCTCTTTCTTAGTGTTGGGACCATGATACACCTAATCAGGTTTGCAAGGGAATAACACACCTTGAGACAGAAGGGTTTCTACAACAAGAGGGGTGAACGTTATTCATACTCTCTTCTTTTCATTTTAACTCCTCAGCTAATTTTCCAGAAAAGGTTTTAACTACCAAGTACATGTGACAGTGATTTCCTTTATTTTAAAAAATATATATATTATGTATTTATTTGACAGACAGATCACAATAGGCCGAGAGGCAGGCAGAGAGAGAGCGGGAAGCAGGCTCCCTGCTGAGCAGAGAGCCCGATGCGGGGCTCGATCCCAGGACCCGGGGATCATGACCTGAGCCGAAGGCAGAGGCCCCAACCCACTGAGCCACCCAGGCTCCCCGGCAATGATTTCCTTCATAGTGGATGTGTTAGCACATGTTATGATACACCTGTCTTATACTGAAAGAAGAATCTAAATCTTCTTAACAATCATAGTGAAGGGCACCTGGGTGGCTCAGTCGGTTAAGTGTCTGCCTTTGGCTCTGGTCATGATCCCAGGGTCCTGGAATCCAGCCCCACATTGGGCTCCTTGCTCAGCAGGGAGTCTACTTCACCATCTGCCTCTCCCTCCTGCTCATGCACTTGCTTTCTCTCCCTCTCTCTTTTATAAAAATAAATAAAATCTTAGAAAAAAAAAAGAACCATAGCAGAGAAATTTTTCTTTATTGCCTACAATGGCTATAAACTATAAACCCACAAATTCAGACAGGCAAAAGATATAATTTTCTAAATTGTGCCTAACTTCTATTATAACCTGTAACTGTGTTGAATAGTGTACCCCCAAATCCATGCCCGCCTTGGATCTGAGTGTGACCTTATTTGAAAATAGGGTCTTTGCAGATATAATCAACTTAAGATGAGGACATGCTGGTTAAGGTGGGCCCTAAGAATAAAAAGGTAATATGGACACAAACTGGAGAAATGTGAGGATGAAGGTAGAGATTGGAGAGATGCATCTACAAATAAAAGGATAATGTGGGTTGCTGGCAGACATCAGAAGTTGGAAGACATAAGGAAAGATTCTTTCCTAGAGACTGTGGCCCTGCTGACATCTTAATAGATTGCTAGCCTCCAGGACTGTGAGAAAATGAGTTTCTGGTGTTTTAAGCTACCCAGTATGGTAATTTATTTTGGCATCCTAGGAAAGTAACATACAGCCCCTTTTTAATTGGAATAGCAGAAAAATGAACCCTGGGGAATAAAAGGGGAATCCTTCTTTCTCTGGAGTAGCCTCAAGTATCAGCAAGATGTGATGCTGAGGTGGGGACTATCAGATCCTTCTCACCACCAGGCCACTCTGGTGTCCCAGAGCTCTCACATGGCCAGCCCGGGTCACCATCGGTGTTCTGACTTGTTGCTGCAGAGGTGAACTTTGCTTCCATCCATGTGGGCCCTTCTGGTCTGCCATTTACTTCCCTATTTCCAGCCCACTCTTGAATGACCAGACATCATTGTGCTGCTCTTATGCCATGCTGTGGTTTACATAGGTCAGTTTTGTAATTATTTCTTCTCTGGGATAGTGACACCTCCCGTGACTTTACTAGGACAATAGATTTTAGATTTCCTCTGCTCAGAAACCTGTCTGGGGGTATTGCCACATCCCCGGGACTTGGTCAAAGCAATGGCTGAGTTCTCTACTGATGCATATTCTTATCGTTTCCTCTCTCTCCCCGTCACTAAGACTGGGGGTATTTTCCTACCATTGTTTTGAATGTGGGAATGGGTGCGGGAGAAGGCGGGACAAATTCTGGCTTATTCCTCCTGCTTATATGTGATGTTTTATCTATGCCTTGTTTCTTCCTGTTTCCCTAACAGCCTAAATCAGTGATTCTCAACTGCAGCAGTTTTGCTGGGGTCATTAGCAATGCCTGGACACATTTTTAATTGTCACATCTGAGGAGCAGGGAGGGTGCTAATGATACCTAGTAGGGAATAGGCTCAGGCTGCTGCTAAAGATCCTGTAATACACGGGGTAGCCCTCTAGAACAAAGAACGGATGTCCCAAATGTCAGTAATCCCACTGTTGTGAAACCCAGGCTTAGATCCTTGAAACAAAAAGAGTCAGAAAGATAGGTCTTTTTTACTTTGTTTTCTGCGGTTAAATTCCTCTTTGGAGGCAACGAACAGAATGTCTTGCTTTTGAATGGTGAAAGATTCAACAGTGAAAAGGAAACATTGGGTAGGGCAGGTTGACCATTACATCAAAGTTATTCTGTCTCTCCTAGGGGAGGTACTTTAAAGTATTTCCCAATTCCTTTTACACATAAATAAATTATTTATATTAAAATAGAAAGTAGAGCATTAGCAGTTATCTGGGACTTCTGGTCTGACTACAAATCCAAACCACTTAATTTAGGAAGGGAAAAAAATCCATTTGGAGCACAGACTTTCTTGATTGTCTAGAGTGCCAATGACTTAGGAAAGTGTATATTTTAGCTAATTCATGCCAGCATGTGAAGAACCTTGAGCTGGCAGTCTGTATACATGGAGTCCAGTCTTGAGTCTCTTACCAGGTGCTTGAACAGGCAACTTCTCTTCTCCGGGCCTCAATTTCCTTATGTGTTAGAAGTTTAAACTACATTATTTCAAAAATTCCTTCCATTGAATTTTCCCCTCTGATTTATGCCAGAACGGAAAAGAAAGAATCTTTCATGTATAGATTCTTAAAGGCACTAATATGAAATTATCTTTTTTTCATACTATTTTTTATAAATATGGAGGAGATTGTTAGTTGCCCAACAAAATTTGTTCTCTTCTTCTTCTGTGTGGCCATTAATTGGGATAAGAGGATAAGCTGCTATATTAGAAAGACCCAGCAAAAGAGTGTGTTTTTTTTTTTTTTTTACTTTATTTAAGCTTTATTTAAACATATGATGTAACCCCACCACCCTCACCCAACCCCTCTTCCCCCCACCCCCCTCAGTTTGTTTTATGACATTAAGAGTCTCTTTTGGTTTTTCTCCCTCCCGATCCCATCTTCTTTCATTTTTACTTTTCCTACCACCTTAACTCCCACCCCCGTTGCATCTCCACTTCCTCATATCAGGGAGATCATGTGGTAGTTGTCTTTCTCCAGTTGACTTATTTCGCTAAGCATAATACGCTCTAGTTCCATCCATGTCATCGCAAATGGTAAGATTTCATTTCTTTTGATGGCTGCATAGTATTCCATAGTATATATATACCACATCTTCTTTATCCATTCATCTGTTGATGGGCATCTAGGTTCTTTCCATAACTTGGCTATTGTGGACATTGCTGCTATAAACATTCGGGTACACGTGCCCCTTTGGATCACTACGTTTGTATCTTTAGGATAGATACCCAGTAGTGCAATTGCTGGGTCATAAGGTAGCTCTATTTTCAATTTTTTGAGGAACCTCCATACTGTTTTCCAGAGTGGTTGCACCAGCTTGCATTCCCACCAACAGTGTAGCAGGGTTCCCCTTTCTCCGCATCCTCGCCAGCATCTGTCATTTCGTGACTTGTTCATTTTAGCCATTCTGACTGGTGTGAGGTGGTATCTCATTGTGGTTTTGATTTGTATTTCCCTGATGCCCAGTGATATGGAGCACTTTTTCATGTGTCTGTTGGCCATCTGGATGTCTTCTTTGCAGAAATGTCTGTTCATGTCCTCTGCCCATTTCTTGATTGGATTATTTGTTCTTTGGGTGTTGAGTTTGCTAAGCTCAAAAGAGTGTTTTTAAAGAAATGAGGCTAGGCCACCTTTCCCATATTCCCTTACATCTGGGTGTGATTAGGTTCTCACTAATAGAATGTGAAGAAAAGTGCAGTGTCTAAACTCATTCTAGTCCTGAAGGTAGTGGGTGTTCCCCTTTTCATACTTTCTTTCCCTTTTCTTGCAGCTAGAATTCCTGGTCATTCAGCTTTAACCATGCAGGTGACAAAGATGTCCTTGGGGAGGGTGGACAATAGGATGGAAGGAATCTGGAGCCTCAAATAGTAGAATGGAGCAGAGCTGCCCCACCAAATTGGATTGCTCATCTGAGAACTGTTTCTTTTTTTTTTTTTCTTTTTCTTTTTCCATGTATCAGTGATGTTTATTTAGACAAACTTTAATGTAAATCTTTTTTTAACATATAATGTATTATTTGTTTCAGGGGTACAGGTCCGTGAATCCTCAGGCTTACACACTTCACAGCACTCACCATAGCACACGCCCTCCCCAGTGTCCATCACAGAGCCACCCCATCCCTCCCACCCCCCTCCCCCGAAGCAACCCTCAGTTTGTTTCCTGAGATTAAGTTTGTTTCCTGAGATTAAGAGTCTCTTACGGTTTGTCTCCCTCTCTGGTTTCATCTTGTTTCATTTTTCCCTCCCTTCCCCTATGATCCTCTGTCTTCTTTCTCGAATTCAGAACTGTTTTTGATGAGAGACATAAACTTTTTTTTTTTTTACATTCATTATTTTGTTAGGTGTTTTTATTATAGCTGCATACATAGCCTTTTACCATAGTAAGTAGAAGAATTCTCCAGGTAATGACTAAAACAGCAAACTTCAAGAAAATTAGGTTCTTATATACTCAGTATACTAGTGTTGACTCTTTTTTAAAAATTTTTTATTTTTCTAATTACTTTTCAGTGTTCCAGAATTCATTGTTTATGCACCACACCCAATGCTCCATGCAATCCGTGCCCTCCATAATACCCACCACCAGGCTTCCCCAACTTCCCACCTCCCTCCCCTCCAAAACCCTCAGTTTGTTTCTCAGAGTCCACAGTCTCTCATGGTTCATCACCCCATCCAATTTCCCTCAACTCACTTCTCTCCATCTCCCCATGTCCTCTGTGTTATTGCTTATGCTCCACAAATAAGTGTGTTACTCTTAATACCTCATTACTAAAATATAAGTAAAATATTTTAAAACAAGAAGAGGATATTGAGAAGATAAGGTCTATCTTGTTAATAATCTCTTATTTTCTCACCTGGTTCTCTACCATTTTCTCTTGTAAGTTCTGTATTAAAAAACAATCCTCATAATCCACTCCAAATTGGCCTTTTTTTAAAAGGCATGACGTCTACCTTCAGAGAATTATCAGTTTTCTATTTATAACTGCTCAAATTTTAGATCTGTTGTATCTCCTATTGCATTATTCCTCTTATAGCTATTTCTCTCCCTGTTCTTAGTGCCTTGCTGGAACTTCGGGTGTGTGGCTCTCTTCCCATGTATCTATACAGATTGTGCACGTCAGAACACCCAGGAAAGACCTTGCCCCTTTATGCTGTAGGAAGGCAGACACACTGGTAGAAGGGAATGGTGTTTTAGATCATCTTGGCTTTTATTGGAAAGGCAACAACTTCTTAACTTCTCAAAAAATCACCACTTTCTGGCAAATGTTCTCTTTGGATGTTTTTCATTGCCACTAGGTAGTGGTTATTAAGTATTAAATATTAGTTTAGATATTAACCTAATTCTAACTCTGAACTATTTTCATGTTTAATGAAAATTTCATTTGTTTTAACTATGCAAATAGGAACTATTTCATTGGAATAGATATTAACTTAATTACAAGATCATGAATAAGAGAAAGACTCTAGGTTACATATTCAATTTTACATATGTTCAAATGTGGACAACTAGTTTAGTCTTCTATTGATTTTTTTCTATTTTTAAAAGATAAAGGTGATTAGCTGAACTGTGATCTGAATGGAAATGGTTTTGATTATCTTATCAACATTTCCTTTTAGCTTTCTTTTTTTTTCCTTTTAGCTTTCTTTAAATAGACCTATCTTGTATACTTGACATACACAGCTTGTGATGTGGTTGCTCTTTGAAATTAAGATCTTTCCTTGGTGACTAAGGAGATTTGGGTTATTGTTGGTTCAATGCCCCCTTTTTAAATCAGCCTGAAGTCTAACTTCCCTTTATCATTTTAAATCAGTCCTTTGGAAGGTAAACCTGTTTACAGGTTTAATCTTGATATTAATTCATGCAGGCCTACATGGTAGGTTTTTATTTTTCAAATGACAACATGAGAGTTGAAATGAATGCTTGCTGTGACTTCATTTGGGTTTGAGCAGGAGATCCACCTTCCTTCTATGCTCAGAGTAGGCAGCTGTGGATGGCTTCACAGTAAGAAAAACCCCAATAGGGAACTTTCTGGAGTTGTTGCATTTGCTCTGTATGCTCTCTGTGTTTTGATACACTGAGCAAGGAATGTTGATGAGACATGAGGCAGAACAGCTTGTTCCTCCACAGCTATTTTGACTTTGCAATGCTGGCAGTAGTAAAAAAAAAAAAAAAAAAGTTTAGTGTGTTAACTAAGCAAACACATGGGGCTTGGAAGAAGGCTAGGGAACAGCTAGGCTATTCTTGGTATCAAGAATCCTATTGCTTAGGAACTTTTTATTCCAGTTCATGAATGCATAGGACTTGGAGTCCTGAAATTCTCTAGATGTTCTCTGTCTCTCAGGGTGTTAATAGGAACAAATGGTATCACTAATGAAGTAGACTTCAGGTTGTGTTCAACAGTCAATTTTAGTACAAGAAAGATGACTTAGAAGAAGAGGTACTTCAGAGGATTCAGAATGCGATTATGGAAACCAATTTAGTTAAAATGAATACCTGGGGGCACCTGGGTGGCTCAGTGGGCTAAAGCCTCTGCCTTCGGCTCGGGTCATGATCCCAGGGTCCTGGGATTGAGCCCCGAATCGGGCTCTCTGCTCAGCAGGGAGCCTGCTTCCGCCTCTCCCTCTCTCTGCCTGCCTCTCTGCCTACTTGTGTTCTCTGTCTGTCAAATAAATAAAATCTTAAAAAAATGAATACCTGTGCCACTTTAGTTGTTAATAAAAAGATTATCCTGAAGAAATGGAAAATATCAACAATGGGGCTAGTTTTACTAGGGGTGTTGCTAGGGATTTTAGAAGATGAATGTGGGGATTATAAGCTTGTTTTGTGAGTTATTGTTGCTGTTTTTCACTGAAGTGACAGTGTAGCAACATTGAGCTGAGGCTCTAAGAGGCATGGCCAATTTCCATTGGCCTCTCTTGTGCTCCTGTGATTGGCCATAAGAAGAACATGTCACCAGTAGCCACAGTTCCTTTTGCCTGGGGTCCCAGGGTCAGATAGAAGGAACCAACCAAACCATGCATCAAGCCAAGCTTAACTGAGTCTAGTCAGTCCACTGCTGACATGCAGATGTGTGAAGGAGAAATACAGTTTTTTTTTGTTGTTGTTTTAAAACCATTAAAATCTGGCAGTTGTTCGTTATGCAGCATTATTGCCGTAAAACCTGACAAATACACCTTTATGAGAGGTCTCTGATTCAGGCTGTTGGTATGTGAGAACGAGAGTGTTATGTGACACAGATCATATGTCCTGCCTCAGACTTTCTCAAAGTGCTGGGCCGTGCTGTCAGACGTCTGGCCGTGCTGCACACTGTCTCTATCTGTGATTGCTGCAGTGCCATCGGGTTACTGGCCGCAACTCAGGGGTTTCCGACACCTCTCTTCACTTTTAGACTTGAAAGAAACCCCACGTAGTGGTACAGTATCTGGCATCTCAAGTGGCCACCTAAAGAGCTAGATGACACAACACAGAATTGTGGTGTGCTAATGCCCATGGAACAGACTTTAACCAACGGGAAAATGGAGAGGGGAGGGGAAGGTAAATGCTCCTGTCCCCTTCTTTGCCTTTCCAATGGATGGTTCCAGCTGCATAGTTACATAGCGCATCTGAAGAAGCCCTGCAGAGCCAGGCAGCATCTGCTGAAAGATCTGCTGTGTCTTTCTACAGCTCATTATGAAGCCGTAGCCAGCAGAATGACAAGTCCTTCTCACGGCTTTCTAAACTTCCTTGCCTCTTCCCCCTTTGCCTCACTTTCACTGCCCTACTTTTTATGCCCCAGAGTAAGTACCAGCACTTCATCTGGATTCAGGCTTGGTTTTCTAAGGAGCCCAAGCTAAGACATGGAAGCACCTACATCATCATGGTAAGATGAAGATGATAAAAATGGTGATTATGGTGATGTCAGCCAATACCTAGTGATGACTACTTACTATGCATCAAGCAATACTCTGACTGCTTTGGTATTTTTTTTTTAATATTCACTACAACTCATAAACTGGGTGACAGTATTACTTCATTTTATAGAGGAGGAAATCAAAGCTTTTAAAAGAGGTTTGATTATTTGGTCAAGGTCCCACAGCAAGTAAGTGGAGCCAGAATATAAACCTATACATTTCAGGTGTCACATCTGATGAGTGAAAGCCCTAAGTGACAAAAATAAACTGCAGAGTAGGTAACAGGTACCAAATTACAGTGTTTTGTGTTTTGTATGCTCCAGAGCACTTAATATAGTATATTACATATAGCACATATTCAATATATAATTCGTTGATTTCAAAAATAGTTTATTAAGCTTCCACTTATTAATAATATTTTGATAAATCTAGAGTTATTCTACATTGCACTCATAGATTGTCAGTTTTTAAAAATTAGACTGAAGAGCCATATTTAACAATAAACCATTTTGAATCAAAGACTTTTTAGAATTTTATAGGGCCAGAGAGGCACCAAAAAAATTGTCTTTGTATATTGTTTGAAAGTAGTACTATTTATTTGAACCTGATGTATTTGGGATAAAAGGACATTTATTACAATAGGAGTAACTTTTTTATTTTAATAAATCCTTGTTGCTTCAGGGAAGCAGTTCATTGTAGTAGAAAAATAGTGGACTAAGGAAACAGTCAACAAAACAAAGAGGCAACCCTGGAATGGGAGAAGATATTTGCAAATGACCCTATAGACAAAGGTGTGATATCCAAGATCTATGAAGAACTCCTCAAATTTAACACACACAAAACAGATAATCATGTCAAAAAATGGGCAGAAGACATGAACAGACACTTCTCCAAAGAAGACATACAAATGTCTAACAGACACATGAAAAATTGTTCATCATCACTAGCCCTCAGGGAGATTCAAATCAAAACCACATTGAGGTACCACCTTACACAAGTTAGATTGGCCAAAATCAACAAAACAGTAAACAACAAGTGTTGGAGAGGATGTGGAGAAAGGGGAACCCTCTTACACTGTTGGTGGGAATGCAAGTTGGTGCAACCACTTTGGAAACCAGTGTGGAGATTCCTTAAGAAATTAAAAATAGAGCTTCCCTATGACCCTGCAATAGCACTACTGTGCATTTACCCCAAAGATACTGATGTAGTGAAAAGAAGGGCCATCTGCACCCCAATGTTCATAGCAGCAATGGCCACAGTCGCCAACTGTGGAAAGAACAGATGGATAAAGAAGATATGGTCCATATATACAATGGAGTGTTATGCCTCCATCAGAAAGGATGAATACCCAACTTTTGCATCAACATGGACAGGACTGGAAGAGATTACATTGAGTGAAATCAAACAGAGTCAGTAATCATATGGTTTCACTTGTGGAGCATAAGGAATAACACGGAGGACATGGGGAGATGGAGAGGAGAAGGGAGTTGGGGGAAACTGGAGAGGGAGACAAACCATGAGAGAATGTGGACTCTGAGAAACAAACTAAGTTTTTGGAGGGGAGAGGGTTGTGAGGTTGGGTGAGCCTGGTGGTGGGTATTATGGAGGGCACGTATTGCATGGAGCACTGGGTGTGGTGCATAAACAATGAATTCTGGAACACTGAAAAGAAATAAAAAAAGTAGTGGACTAAATATAGGTGGACCTGAATTCTTCCCTTGAGTTTTTCCACTTAACAAGCTTATGGTTTGGGAAAAGTTAGTCTGGGCTTGGGCTTCAGATGCATCATCTATAAAAAGTAAAGTTGGCTAAAGAGTTTCCAGCTGTGACTAGCATCTGTGTTTTCCTGAAGTTACTGGGAACCTGTAGCCAGCTATCATCTGAAGGAATAGTTGCAGCCACCCTTTTGGAAAACCACCCTTTCCCTCTTCCAAGATTTTTCCCCGTTTCTCTTTGGTAGATTGTTTTTTTTAAGATTCAGTTCAGATGCTTCATGTGTGTGTGTGTGTGTGTGTGTGCGTGCGCACATGCACGTATAACTTCACCTGAATTTTTATACAGTTCCCTGTTTTTTACTTCTGGGTATCTATATTGTAATTCTTACTCCATCATTGTATGATTATTTGTAGATGTTTCTGTCTCTCACTAAACTATGGACATTGTCAAAACCACAACTAACAGTGTATTTTAAGAAGGGAATCAATTGTAGTGGTTTTACAGAAGCCATATCTTCTTTTTTCCTTAAAACCTTATATATTCATAGACTCTAATTAGGTATGGCACCTTTTGAGGGCAATTTCTTTTTCTTTTTTTTTTTAATTAACCTATAATGGCGGCGCCTGGGTGGCTCCGTGGTTAAAGCCTCTGCCTCCGGCTCAGGTCATGATCTCAGGGTCCTGGGATCGAGCCCCACATCGGCTCCCTGCTCAGCAGGGAGCCTGCTTCCCCCTCTCTCTCTGCCTGCCTCTCTGCCTACTTGTGACCTTTGTCTGTTAAATAAATAAATAATTAATTTAAAAAATTAACCTATAATGTATTATTTGTTTCAGGGGCACAGATCTATGATTCATCAGTCTTACACAATTCACAACACTCGCCATAGCACATGCCCTCCCCAGTGTCCATCACCCAGCCACCCCATCCCTCCCACCCCTCTCCACTTCAGCAACCCTCAGTTTGTTTCTTGAGATTAGGAGTCTCTTATGGTTTGTCCCCCTCCCTGGTTTCATCTTGTTTCATTTTTCCCTCCCTTCCCCTATGATCCTCTGTCTTCTTTCTCAAATTCCTTATATCAGTGAGATCATATGATAATTGTCTTTCTCTGATTGACTTATTTTGCTTAGCATAATACCCTCTAGTTCCATCCACGTCATTGCAAAAGTCAAGATTTCTTTTTTTTTAAAGATTTTATTTATTTATTAGTTAGAGAGAGAGAGAGAGCACAGGCAGACAGAGAGGTAGGCAGAGGCAGAGGGAGAAGCAGGCTCCCTGCCGAACAAGGAGCCCGATGTGGGACTTGATCCCAGGACGCTGGGATCATGACCTGTGCCGAAGGCAGCCGCTTAACCAACTGAGCCACCCAGGTGTCCCAAGATTTCTTTTTTTTTGATGGCTGCATAGTATTCATACATTGTGTGTGTGTGTGTATGTATGTGTGTGTGTGTGTATATATATATACCACATCTTATTTATCCATTCTTCTATTGATGGATATCTAAGTTCTTTCCATAGTTTGGCTATTGTGGACATTGCTACTATAAACATTTGGGTGCACGTGCCCCTTCGGATCACAACATTTGTATTTTTAGGGTAAATACCTAGTAGCGCAATTGCTGGGTTGTAGGGTAGCTCTGTATTTAATTTTTTTTTTAAGATTTTATTTATTTATTTGACAGACAGAGATCATGAGTAGGCAGAGAGGCAGGCAGAGAGAGAGGAGAATGCAGGCTCCCCGCTGAGCAGAGAGCCCGATGTGGGGCTCCATCCCAGGACCCTGAGATCATGACCTGAGCTGAAGGCAGAGGCATTAACCCACTGAGCCACCCAGGCGCCCCTGTATTTAATTTCTTAAGGAATCTCCACACTGTTTTTCCAGAGTGGATGCACCAGCTTGCATTCCCACCAACAGTGTAGGAGAGTTCCTCTTTCTCCGCATCCTCACCAACACCTGTCATTTCCTGACTTGTTAATTTTAGCCATTCTGACTGGTGTGAGGTGGTATCTCATTGTAGTTTTGATTTGTATTTTCCTGATGCCGAGTGATTTGTGGAGAACTTTTTCATGTGTCTGTTGGCCATTTGGATGTCTTTGCAGAAATGTCTGTTCATGTCCTCTGCCCATTTCTTGATTGAATTGTTTGTTCTTTGGGTGTTGAGTTTGGTAAGTTCTTTATAGATTTTGGATACTAGCCCTTCATCTGATATGTCATTTGCAAATATCTTCTCCCATTCTGTCAGTTTTCTTTTGATTTTGTTGACTGCTTCCTTTGCTGTGCAAAACCTTTTTATCTTCGTGAAGTCCCAATAGTTCATTTTTGCCCTTGTTTTCCTTGCCTTTGGCAATATTTCTAGGAAGAAGTTGCTGTGGCTGAAGATTGAAGAGTTTGCTGCCTGTGTTCATTTGAGGGCAATTTTTATGATCCTCACATTTCACTTTTCTATTCTAAAGATATTCTTGTTATGTAAATATAGAGACACACATGAGGCTGTTCATTGTCTTCTTTGCAGTATCGAGAAACTGGAATTAATTGTATTTGTCCTTTAATAAACAAATAGCTAAATTCTCCTCCTCCTCTTTCTTTTTCTTTCTCCTCTCCTCTACTAGTGCTCTGCTGGTTCTGCTTTCTCCTCTCCACTAATGTTATAACCACTGCATCTGCCAACATGGCTACCACCACCACCGCAAATAACACAACACTGATACCACTATCAACAACAACTACTTACAAAGAGCTTACTATATTGGAGAAGGGAGTGGGGAGACAGTATTTGGGATGGTGGTAGAGGAACTTTTTGATAATATTATATATTTTAAAAGGACAAGATGTTCTTGTTTAAGGTTAGTGATATTATTTGTTCTTTCTACGAAATCTTTACCAAGTCTAAGATTATGAAAATACTGTCCTATGTTTTCTTTGAGAAACACTATGGTTCTAGTATTTATGTGGAGTTCTATTTGTAGCTCTTAGATTTTTTTTGTGCACAGAGCAATGTAGGAGTTGAGGTGTAATTTTTTTCTACATGGATATCTAATTGTTCTAGTACCTTTTACAAAATGATTTTCTTTTCCCAGTAAATTTACATGCAACATTGGTCAGTAATCAATTGACCATATACATGTGGGTGTATTTCTGAACTATTTTGTCCATGTTATCCCTAAGCCAATACTGCAACTGTCATACTGCAATATTGTACACTGATACTTTATCAGTATCAGCTAGTGTAAGCCTTGCAACTTTGTCCCTTTAAAATACTACTTTATGTAATTTGGGTCATTTGTATTTCCATGTAAATTTTAGAATCAATTCTTCAATTCCTCCAAAATATATTCTAGGAATTTTCTTTGAGTATATAGATTTATTTGGGTAGAATGGAAAATAGCAATGTTGAAAATTCAAATCTATGCATACGGTATATCCATTTATTCAGATCTTTAATTCTTATCAGAATTGTTTTATAGTTTTCAGAGTAGAGGTCTTGAGAGCTTTCAGTACATTTCTTAGATATTTTATATTATTTGATGCTGTTTTATATGATACTGCTTTTTAAAATTTTTACTTTTCCATTGTTTATATAGAAATACATTGTGTGGGATGCCTGGGTGGCTCAGTCAGTTAAGCCACTGCCTTCGGCTCAGGTCATGATCCCAGGGTCCTCAGATTGAGTTCCACATTGGGCTCAGCGGGGAGCCTGCTTCTCTCTCTGCCTCTGCCTGCCACTCTACCTGCTTGTGTGCTCTCTCTGTCTCTCTCTGACAAATAAACAAATTAAAGAAAAAGAAATACATTGTGCTCTAGGGTTTTCCATTGCTCCTTCCTTTAAACCCTCCTTACCTTCCTTATGTCTGTGCAATCTTCGATCTGCTTTTGGTCACTGTACATTAGTTTGCACTTCTAGAATTTTGTATACATAGAATCATATAGATCATATTCATCTTGTCATCATCAGCATACTTATTTTGAGATTCGGTCATGATGTAGCTTGTATCAGTTTATTCAGTTTTGTTGCTATGTAGTATTCTGTTTTGCGAATATGCCATAGTTTGTCCATGAACTCATTGATGGACATTTGGATTCTTTCTAGTTTGGGAATTCAAAATAAAGATATTGCTATGTACAAATCTGTCTATGGATATATTCTTTCATTTATCTTAGATAAATACCTAACAACGAAATGGCTGGATTTGTGATAACCTTTAAAATTATTTTTCAAAGTTGTACTATTTTATAATTCTGGCATTAGTGTATGAGAGTTCTAGTTCCTCATATGTTCATCAATACTTGCTATACCAATCTCTCTTTACTTGCTTTTAATACATAATTTTAGCCATTCAGACAGGTGGATAGAAGTATTTCATTGTGGTTTTAATTTGCATTCCTCTTACTACTAACAATGTTAAACTTCTTTTTATGTGCTTCTTTGCCATTCATATATTTATGTTTTGTTGAAGTGTCTGTTCAAATCTTTAGTCCTTTTAAAAATTGAGTTGTTTTCTCATAAATTTTGAGGATCTTTACGTATTCTGGATACAGGGTTTTTTTAAATTCATCTATATCATTTGAGACTATATTCTCCCAGCCTGTGGCTTATCTTCTCACTTTGTTAACAGCATCTTTTTGAGGCAGAAAATTTTAATATTGATAAGTCCAGTTCATCAGTTTTTTTCTTTCATGGATTGTGCTTCTGTTGTAAATAAGTAGTCTTTGGCTATCACAGGGCCATGAGTTTATTCTCCCATGTTTTCTGCTAGAGCTTTTATGATTTTAGGATTGTGTAGTTAGGGCAGTGATCCATTTTGAGTTAATTCTTTCATGTGGAACAAGGTTTGAATAGTTTATTTTTTGCCTGGGGATGTCCAGTTGTTCCAGCATCGTTGTTGAAAAAACTATTTTTTCCCCACTAGATTTCCTTTGCACCAATGTGAAAAACATGCATGTGTTCATCCGTTTCTTCATTGGTTACTGGTGTATATTTATACATATACCACCTTCTTTTGATAACTTATAAGAAGTGCTACAGTCAGGTAGTGTTAAATCTTCAACTCCGTTCTTTTCCAAGGTTGTTAACTATTTTAGGTTCTTTGCATTTCTGTTTGTGTTTTATGAATTCCAGTTTGCCAATTTCTACAAGAAGCCTGCTGGAATTTTGATTGGAGTTGCCTTGAATTTGTAGATCAATCTGGGAGAAGTGACACCTGAACAATAGGTAGTCTTCTGGCCGATGTATATGTTTTATCTTTCTGTTTATTTTGGATTTTATTTAATTCCTCTCAATAGTGTTTTGAGGTTCATTGTACAGGTTTTCCACATCTTTTGGGTGATAAATCACCCAATTTTTTTGATGCTATTATAAGTCACATTTGAAACATTCCATTTCTAGTTACTTGCTAGTATACAGGAATTCACTTAATTTTTGTATGCTAATTTTGTAATCCAAAACTGCTTTTTAGTAGCTTTTACCCTAGGCCCTATTAAATATTTATACAGATGATCATATTTTCTGTGAGTAGAAGTTTTATATGCCCTGATTTGTATGCCTTTTGTTTCTTTTTCCTTATTGCATCAGCTAGACTCTCCAGTAAAAAGTTGGAGAGTGGGTATTCTTGTGTTGTTCTAGTCTTTCATCTTTAAGTATGATGTTTGTTTGTTTATTTATTAAAATATTTTATTTTATTTATTTGACAGAGAGAGACACAGCGAGAGAGGGAACACAAGCAGGGGGAGAGGGAGAAGCAGGCCTCCCGCTGAGCAGAGAGCCTGATGCGGGGCTGGATCCCAGGACCCTGGGATCATTAACTGAGCTGCAGGCAGATGCTTCAACTGAGCCACCCAGGTGTCCCTAAGTATGATGTTTAGTTTTAAGTTTTTTCTACATGTCTTTTATCAGATTGAGGAAATTACCTTCAATTCCTACTTTGTTGAGTGATTTTATCATGAATGGAAACTGGATTTTTGTCAAATGTTTTATGTGCTTATTTTGCAAAGGTTATGTGGTTTATTTTCTTTTCCTTTTTAAAAAAATGTTTGTTAATATAGTAAATTACATGGATAGATTTCAGATATTTTTTTTAAAAGATTTTATTTATTTATTTGACAGACAGAGATCACAAGTAGGCAGAGAGGCAGGCACAGAGAGAGAGAGGGAGGCAGGTTCCCTGCTGAGCAGAGAGCCCGATGCGGGGCTTGATCCCAGGACCCTGGGATCATGACCTGAGCCAAAGGCAGAGGCTTTAACCCACTGAGCCACCCAGGCACCCCTAGATTTCATATATTAAAGCAACATTGGATTCCTGTATAAACTTCATTTGGTCTACCTTTTCTAATATATTATTAGATTCAATTTGCTAAAATTTTGTTAGAATTTTATGTATTTTTATGAAGAATATTGATCTGAAGTTTTCTTGTAGTGTCTTTTATTTTTTTATTTTTTTCAAAAATTTTTTAAGATTTTATTTATTTATTAGTTAGAGAGAGAGAGAGAGCACAGGCAGACAGAGAGGCAGGCAGAGGCAGAGGGAGAAGCAGGCTCCCTGCCGAGCAAGGAGCCCGATGTGGGACTCGATCCCAGGACGCTGGGATCATGACCTGAGCTGAAGGCAGCCGCTTAACCAACTGAGCCATGGTCTCAGTATAACTTGGGAAGAATTCTCTCTTTTTCAATTTTCTAGAAGAGATTATGTAGCATTGGCATTATTTCCTTCTCAAATGCTTGATGGAATTCCCCAGTAAAACCATCTAAGCCTGAAATTTCCTTGGACAATGGTTTTTAACTATAAATATAATTTCTTTAATTAAAATAGAGCTATCCATATTATCTTTTTCTTGAGTAAGTTTTGATAGTTTATATTTTTTAAAATTTTTGTTTATGTCATTGATAAATTCATTGACATAAAGTTGTTCAGAATTTCCCCTGAGTATTATTTTAATTTGTATAACATCATTGCTAATATTACTTTATATTTAGTGTTTCTTTTTTTCTACTTACATTACTTAATTTGAACTCATATATTATTTTAGATTCTTAAGGTGGAAATTGAAATTATTGGTTTGAGATCTTTCTTTTTTTTTTTAAAGATGTTAATTATTTATGTGTTAGAGAGAGAGAGAATGCACAGTCAGGGAGAGCAAAAGGCAGAAGGAGAAGCAGGCTCCCCACTGAGCAAGGAGCCTGATGCAGAACTTGATCCCAGGACCCTGGGATCATGACCTGAGCTGAAGGCAGACACTTAACCAACTCAGCCACCCAGGCGTCCCAGGAGATTTTTATTTCAAATATGACATATTTAATACTTTAATTTCCCCCCAAGTTCTGCTTTAATAAAATCATATAGTTTAAACTTTTCTCTTTTTCTTTTCTTTCTTTTCTTTCTTTTTTTTTTTTTTTTTTGGTCTGGCTTCTTGTATTAAGTATAATTATTTTGAGATACATCCATGATCAAAACTCCTCTATTCTTATCTGATTTTCTGTGTAATTTTCCTGTTATTGAGAGTGAAGTATTTAAATCGTTATCTATAAATGTATATCTGTCTAAATTTCCTTGTAGTTCTATCAGTTTTGCTTCATGCATGTTGAAGTTCTGTCATTAGTTCTATAAAACGTTAGGATTATTATCATTGCAAAATGGTCCTCTTAATTTTGGTAATATTCTTCCTTCTGAAACCTATTTTGTCTGATACAAATACATGTACTCCACTTTTATTTTTATTATTAAGTTTTATCTTTTTACTTTTTTTGACTTTCAGCTTATTCGTATCTTCATATTCAACAAATGTTTCTTGTAGGCAGTGTTTTAGTTGGGATTTGATTTTTCTTTAAATTTCAGTTTGCCAAACTCTAGAATGTTTAGACAATTTATTTCAGTATGATTGTTACTATGGTTAGGTTTATCATCTTATCAAGCTTATCATCTTGATATTTGTTTTCTATTTGTCCTACCTGTTCATTGTTTCTTCTTTTTTAAGTTTTTATTTAAATTACAGTTAGTTAACATACAGTGCAATATTAGTTTCAGGTTTATGGTATAGTGATTCAACACTTTCATACAACACCTGCTGCTCATCACAAGTGTCCTCCTTAATTCCTTCACCTATTTAACCCATCCCCCATCTCCCCTCTGGTAACCACCAGTTTTTTCTCTATAGTTAAGGCTCTGTTTCTTGGTGCCAGCTGGGTGGCTCAGTTGGATGAGTGTTTGCCTTCATCTGAAGGTATGCTTCCCAGGCCTCATGATCAAGCCCTGCCTTGGGCATCCTGTTTGGTCGGAAGGCTGGTTCTCCCTCTCTCTCTCTCTCTCTGTCTCTTGTCCTCTCTCTAATAAATAAATACAATTTTTTTTTTTTTTTAAGAAAAGACTGTTTTGGATTGCCCCTCTCTCTTTTTTTCCCCTTGGCTTGTTTGTTTTCTTAAATTCTACAGATGAGTGAAATCATATGGTGTTGTCTTCTGTGAGTGACTTATTTCACTTAGCATCAGACAAGCTCCAGTTACATCATTGCACATGGCAAGATTTCATTCGTTTTTGTGGCTAAGTAATATTCGATTGTATATAGTTTAATACTAATCTTTAGGTTGTTAGCATATAATTTACTTTCATATATGCTATAAACTGCATGCTACATCATTATTATTTTTGTGTGATAGTCAATTAAATTTTTAGAGATTTAAAATAAGAAACATATCTAACATATTCAGTCAAGTGGTTACCCTTTCTGCACTCTCCATTCTTTTATATAGATCCAGGTTTCCATCTGGTATCAATTTCCTTCTTCCTGAAGGACATTCTTTAACATTTCTATGGTGGGTCTCTTGGTGATGGAATTCTTTCAGCTTTTCTATATCGAAAAATTCTATTCCACATTGTTCTTGAAAGGTATGTTCGTCGGATATAGAATTTTATTTCATTATTATTTGTTTGTTTATTTAAAGATTTTATTTTCTTTATTTGAGAGAGAGAGTGGGGGAGGGACAGAGGGAGAGAGAGAATCTTAAGCAGGCTCCACACCCAGCTTGGAGCCCGATACAGGGCTCAATGTCATGCCCCTGAGATCATGACCTGAGCCAAAATGAAGAGTTGGGTGTTTAACTAACTGATTCTTCCAGGCACCTTGGATATAGAATTCTAGATCGACACATTTCTTTCATGAAGATGTTGCTTCACTGTTGTCTTACTTTATTGATTCCTGTGGAAAATCTGTCACAAACCTTATTTTTGTACCTCTCTCTATAGTGTGTGTGTGTACACTTATTTTTGGTTGTTTTTAACATTTTCTCCATATAACGGATTTGAGCAGTGAGATTATGATGTGTTGTGTTGTAGTGTTTTATATTCCCTATGCTTAGGTTTGTTCATATTTCTTGAGCTACTTAAATCTGTAAGATGTTTGCTTTTATCAAATTTAGAAAGATTTTGCCATAATTTTTTGAAACTCTGTCTCATGCTTCTCTCCTCTCCTTTGTGAACTCCAATTTCACATATTCTGAGCTGCTTGAAGGTGTCCCATAGTTCACTGATGCTCTACTCATATTTTAAAAAATCTCTTTTCTCTGTTTTCATGTTAGACTCTCTGTTTTCATGTTAGTTTCTCTGTTTTCATGTTGTAAATCAAGCAGATTTACATTGGCTTATTTTTTTGAATGTCAAAAAAAAATTTTTAAGTAGCTATAGCTTCAAGTTCACTGTTACTTTTTCCCTGTTAGTGTTTAATTTGCACTTAATTCTCTCTGGTGTATTTTTCACTGTGCACATTGTATATTTCATCTCTAAAAGTTTGATTTGGATCTTTTCTATATGTTGCACATCTACATGCAATTTTTCAACATATGGAATACATTTACAATAACCCTTATAATGTCCTTGCTTTTAATTATATAATCTGTGTTATTTTTAATTAGTACTCAATGAACTGTTTTCCTCATATTCAATGAACTGTTTCCTACTATTTTATATGCCTGGAAAATTTTGATTTCATGTCAGATATGAGTTTTACCTTTTTGCTTCCTGGATATTTTTTCTCTAAATATACCTGAATATTGTTTTAGGATTCCATTAAGTTACCTGGAAATAGTTTGATCCTTTGGGTCTTGCTCTTAAAATTTGTTAGGTGGGGGCTTGAACAGTGCTCAATTTATGGTTGTTTTCCATTACTTCAGTAAGACCTTCTGGTTACTCTATCCAATGCCCTGTGAATCTTGAAGTTTTCCAGTCTGTCTGGTGGGATTAGGTATTATTACTTATAGGCCTGTGTGGGAGCCAGGTACTCTTTCCTAAGAGTGATGCTTTTCCCGGACTTGGGTAATTTCCTCACATCAGTGCTGATCAGTACTTTGCTGAATACACAGTGTAACCCATAGTGGATCTCTTAGGTTTTCTCTGCATAGCTCTTTCTTTTCTGCAACAAGTTCTTGCTACCTTAAGGATCTTGGACCTTCAAGACTGTCTCCCTAACTCAGTGTGTCTCTTGGTCTCTGTCTTGGGTTTCTCCCATAAGAATTTCTATCTTGAGATATGGCCCAATCCTAAAGCTTGCCTCATTCTTCCCCCACAATCACTAGGAATCTTTGTTCTCTATTGACAGTGACTTTCAAACAGTTGTTTTATATATTTTGTCTGTATTTTATTTGTTTTACTCAGGAGGATAAATCTAGTCCCCGTTACTCTGTCTTGGCGAGAAGCAGATTTACATTGGCTTATTTTTTTGAATGTCAAACCAACCTTGAATTTCTTCAGATTCCTCCTACTTCATACACACCATTTTACCATGATTTTTTGAAATAATGCTGGTTTTAGTTTTTTAGGAGATTTTCAGGATATACAGAGAATATTAGCCTTTGATTTTTTTTTTTTTGGTTTGTTTGTTTGTTTTGTTTTGTTTTGGTCAAGTTTGTCAGATTCTTTGTCAGGCTTTTGTTCTGAAATTATGCTGGTCTCATAGAAATGAGTTGGAAAATGTTGACTCTGTTTCACGAAGGAGTTTTCTGTATTTTTTTCCTTCCTTAATATTTAATAGGATGTACTGGTCAAGCAAACTTTGCTTAGTGTTTTCCTTGCGGAAAGAAAGATACTGTGTTTATTGACATACATCTTTTTCATAATATTTCAGTATCATTTATTTTTCAAATCTAGAAGATCTGTCCCTTTATTCCTTTTTTAATTCCTGATAGTGATAATTTCATTTGCTCCTTTTTACTTGATCAAACTTGCTAAGAGTATATTTATTGAATTAACCCTTTCAAAGAACCAACTTTGGCTTTATTTTTTAATCTTCTCTTTTAATTCGTTGATTTATGCCATAATGTTTATATTCTTTTATCTACTTTAGGAATAATTTGTTATTTTCTAGTTTCTTAAAGCTTAAATATTTGATTTTACACTGATCATCTAAAAACCTGTTTAAGTTACAGATTTTTAAGTACTATTGTAGCTGCACCCACATATTTTGATATGCTGTGTTTGTCTTTTAATTTCAAAGTATTTTTAATTTTCTAAATGTTGTTTCTTTAATCTGCGGGTTGGTTAGAAGTGTGATGCTTATTTTCCAAATACTATATCTTGTTGTTATTGATTCTAACTTATTTCATCATGGTCAGATAAAATACTCTGTCTTTGGCTCATTAAAAATTATTGGGACTTATTTTAAGGACTAGCATATTGTTTATTTTGCAGCATGTTCTGTGTGTGCTGAAATGTGTACCCTGCTATTGTTGAGTGTTGTGTCTTATAAATGTCAGTTATGTCAAGCTGGTTGATAGCATTGTTCAAATATTCTATATACTTCCTGATCTTTTTATTTTGGGGTTTATATATACTATTAATTTCTGTGAGAGAGATTTTAAAATCTCAAACTATGAATGTAAACTTGTCTATTTCTCCCTTTAGTTCCATCAGTTTTTGTTTCCTTTACTTTAAAAATCTGTTGAGTTGAATATACATTTAGGATTTTTATGTATTCCTAACAAATTGATCCTTTATGATTTTGAAATTTTGTCATTCCATTTTCTTCTGGGTTTCATTGTTTTTGATCAGATGTAATTCTAATCATTGTTCTCTGTTCTCTGTATGTAATTTTTTTTTTTTCTTCTGGTTGCTTTTAACTTTTTTTTTTTTAAACCATCTTTGGCTCAGCATTGTGACTCTGGTGTAATAGGTGTGGCTTTTTTGTGTGTTTATCTTCTTTTGGAGTTACTGTATTTTTTTCACTAATTAAAAAAAATTCTTGGTCAGCATGTCCTCAGATATTTTTTTTGACCCATTTTCTGTTCCTCCCAATTCACTTGGAAGCTTATTAGGCTATTTAATATTGTCCAGCAGATCATGGACTCATTCCATTTTTTCCACCTTTTCCTTTCCCTTTTAGTTCATTTTTTGGGGATAAACTTGTCTTAAGTTCACTGCTTTTCTTTGCTCTTAATTGTCTCTTGTTAAATTCATGAGTGTATTATTTTTAAATTTTTTTAAAGATTTTATTTATTTATTTGACAGAGAGAGATCACAAGCAGGCAGAGAGGCAGGCGGAGAGAGAGGGAGGAAGCAGGCTCCCCGCTGAGCAGAGAGCCCTATGCAGGACTCGATCCCAGGATCCTGAGATCATGACCCAAGAGCCGAAGGCAGAGGCTCTAATCCACTGAGCCACCCAGGTGCCCCGATAAGTTATTTATTGCTGATGCTGTATTCTCATTTCTGGCATTTCAGTTTGGTTCCTTTATATAGTTTCCATGTTTCTGCTGAAATTCTCCATCAGTTCGTGAATGTTGCCAACTTTTCCACTAAATTCTTTGACATAGTTATCATATTTATGATGAAATTATTTACTGAAAATTTTAATATCCTGGTTCTTTAGTTTCTGATTATATTAACTGTTTTCTTACTCGATTGCTTACATTTTCTTGCTTCCTTATGTGTCATAATTTCTTAAACTGCACATTGGCCAGTGTGGCTCCAATAGTGGTGGCAACAGAGAACGCGGCTGAGTCCATGAATGAGGTAGACAGATTTAGTGATGACAGAGGAGACTCTAGGATTTCACATTTTTATTCCTTCAAAAACTGTTACTGAATGCAGATATTGGGTCCTGGAAGTCTGGGAATAATATAGAAATAGCTCTAGCCGTTCACACACTTTACAGCGTAGTGAGGAAAGCCAATAGCCCATGGATAATACTAGCAAACAACACTTGTATTAGAACTTGCTATGTGCCAGATGCTTCCCCAAATGCTTTACATGAATTGTCTTACCTATCCCATTCGATAATCCTCAGAGGTGTGTACTCTGATCTCCATTACGGATGAGGAAACTGAAGCACAGAAGGTTAAGAAACGTGCCAAGATCCCACAGCTAGTAAGGGACAGAGCTGATAAATGAACCCCAGAAGACTAGCTCCAGAACCTGGTACCAAACATTATCCCAGTTGATGAAGAGTGATTATTCACTTGACAAGTGTGGTAAGCACTACAGAGACCATGAGGGGATGAGGGGAATTGAACCTAGTCTGGAGGGTCTGGGAAGACTTGCCTGGTGAAGGTGAGAGAGAGTAAAAAGAGTTATCCAGGTGAGGGTGTGTGTGTGTGTGTGTGTGTGTGTGTGTGTAATAGGGTCGGTGGGTACTGAGGAACTGGAGGAGCATTTCAGACGAGGGAGAAGCTTATTTGTAGGACATGTAATGGAACACATCTCTAAATATTTTCAAAGCAAATGGCAACTTGTGATTCTTTTAAAGAAAAATCACTTCAAGTACGGCTTTCAGGTCCTATTTTGTAGCTTAATTCAGAGTGCTGCTGAGTTTGTATATGATTTTAAGCCAACTGTTGAGTACATATCCCTGGTGTTTCCTGCTTTATCGGCAGTGAACGGTCAACAGTTGAGCTTGAGAATCCTGGAAAACTAAGTTCACATCCCAGCTTCTTAGTCACGGTAATTTCTCAATTATTTGGGGTTGTGTTCTCTATTTTCTGGATTAATAGAAAGTGCATTAAAATGCATGAAATATAAAAATTACCTAAAATTAGTGCAAACATCCTTATAACTGAAGGTTTCCATTGCTTAAACTGTCTGATAATCATGGAACCCCTCCAGCTAGGTAATTAGTTTGGTTCTGGGCTCCAACAGCCAATGGGCCCTTAAAGAGGAAGATGGCATTTACTCTAAGTAAAGACGAAGGGAATTTGGAGGGCCATGGTTTCAAGCACTGTAAAGACTGAGTGGAAGGGCACCTGGGTGGCTCAGTTGGTTAAGCGGCTGCCTTCGGCTCAGGTCATGATCCTGGAGTCCCGGGATCAAGTCCCACATCGGGCTCCCAGCTCCATGGGGAGTCTGCTTCTCCCTCTGACCTTCTCCTCGCTCATGCTCTCTCTCACTGTTTCTCAAATAAGCAAATAAAATATTAAAAAAAAAAAGACTGAGTGGAGAGAGGAGAGAGTAAGTGAGAGAAAGGAAGAGGAAGAAGACTGAAGCACCGAGAATACTTTGTGCCCAACTCTGTTCTGTTCTAACATTTTAAAATAACGGATTAACTAGGAAGCAAATAGAAATTAGATTTTAGCAAGTTTTTAGCATTTTCTCATCAAGTGACACATGCGGTATTTAGTGTTCCTAATGAGTTGCCCTAAAATTATTTTTACAATTTTGGACATCTGTGGAGTGGCAAATGTGTTCCTAAATATTAGATATAATTATAAGGAAATATGTTTATATAAATTCATTTGGTACCAGGTTCTGACTAGTTTTAGTTTTAATCAGGGTTTTGGGTTATACATGACTTTCTTTCCTCTCCCCTTTTATCCTCATTAATGGAAAGCTGACTGTATCAGGTGTCTGAACTGGAGTGGTTATCCACATCTCTTTGAACCTTGGCTTCTGATAAAAATGAAGCCAATACCCCAATCAGTCCAGATATTTGTAGAGCTGACATAAAATAATATGCAGCAAAATAACTTGTGTGAGGTCTGGCACAGGATGAATGGTCAAATCATTTTAATTCCCTTCTTGCCTGCCTGCCTTCTTTCCCTTCTGGCAGGAGGGCAGAAGATAAGGAGATCAGGTCTGAGCTTTGCTACTGAGAGGCTGGTGAGCTTGACTTAATCTTTCTGCTCCTTAGTTTTCTCACTGTTAAAGGGAAAAAATTCATTAAGTAAGTCTCCTAGGAGCCCTGCAGGTTATCAAACTCTACAACTCTATTTTCTTCGATTCTTGAATTACACATGACAATGTTTGACTGTACTTTCAGGGACAAAGTTGTTTCAGTTTTTGCCCATCTAAAGCCCCCTTCTGCCCTTCCTCCACCACTCCCTCACCCCCCACCCCTGTACACCCGGGAAAGATTTTCACAAATACAGCTTGGCTGAATTTGTTGGCTCCAACTGACTTAACAACATCCAGGCAGCTGAATGGATGGGCTTCTGTTAGCACAATGATGTTTGATTATGCAGCTGAAGCACTGGGGAGAAGAGACTGAACCAGTATTTATGAGGTGGGACTGTGATAGGAGCTTTAAAACTAGCTCTCCTGGAGGACTTAGATCATCCTTTTTCATTTCCTTGAAAAAATGAACACCCATGTGTGGTAGGCCGAGTAAAGCCCTCCCTCCCCCAGGATGTCCATTTTCTAATGCTTAAAACCTCTGGATATGTTAATTTATATGACAAAAGGGACTTTGTAGGTGTGATTACATTGAAGATTTTGTGATGGAGAGATTGTCCATGTGGGCCCAATTTAAAAGCACAAGGTACTTATAAGAAGGAGCCAGGAAAGTCAGAGTAAGTAAATGGTGACATAATGATAGAAGGAGAGAGAGGGTTGGGGCTTGGGAAGGTGGCTCGAAGATGCTATCCTGCTAACTTCGAAGACGGAGGATGGGTCCACAAGCCAAGGAATGTAGGTAGCCTCTAAAAGCTGGAAATGGTAAGAAATGAACCCTCTCATAGAGCCTCCAAAAGGAACACAACCTTGCTAAATAGTGATTTTAGTCTGTAAAACTTGCTATTGTTTCACACCACTGCATTTGTAGTAACTTAGTAAGCAGCAATGGGAGACTAATACACTGTGGCCCCCAAAGGAAACACTCTAAGACATTTATTCTTCTTCCAGATAAGGAGGCATCAACAGCTCCAAGAACAGGAGAATAATTTTACCTATGAAAACTTGGTGGTTGGAGAAAGGACTTGGTGAGCGGAGGTGACCTAGACTCTTCAACACTTTGAGGTAAAAAAAAAAAAAAAAAAAGCAGCTCTGCATTTGTTTAGGTGCTGTGGGGTCTCAGTAGGCTGCAGCAGAAAGCTTCATTCAGAGGAGATCCTGAGTCACTGAGGGGAAATTGATTAGACTGGATCTGCTTCCTATTGGGAATCCTTATAAGCTCTTCAGTTTCAGCTCTATTTCCCTTCCTGCTCAAGGAATATGACCAAGATTGCCCCAGAAAGGCCACTGGTATTGAACTGAGATTGTATCGAGACCATATCTCCTTTCCCCAATCCCACTTTCCTATAAAGCTTAGTAAAGTTTCTTTCCCTTGGTGGAGGCAGGAGACTGTTAGCAACAGGGGGTCTGTGGAGCAAGAGGGATGGGTCACTGACAGCACAACTGCCATGGGCAGACACTGGGTGGTTCTCAGTGAGGCTTTTCCTTTCTCAGTTTCAGTCTAACTTTGCTGTAAGGTAAGAGAGATCCTTTTATAGGTCAGGTTCTGGGTAGTCAACTGTGAGCCAAATATTTGTGGGCACGAAATTTAATGCAGAATCCCTTAGGAACAATACTCATTTGAGAAACAGGGCTGGACAGAAGGACAATTCAGTTGTGATAAGGGTTGCAACAGAGCCCTCAGCTGATCCCACATGAAGCTCTCAAGCTTGAAAGGCCCTACAGGGATGTCCTACATTGAGATGAGGGGGGTGCGGGAGCAGAAGGCTAACTGCGGGCAAAGCACAAGCTGACACCCTGCACACCCCCCACCCCAGGATGTGATACGTGTGACATTCTTCCAGGAAGCTCCCAACTGTCTTAATGTTTGCTAGAGGGAAAAACAACCTTAACTAGACGATGGCAAGGACTTCAGTATCCCATGTCTTCTTTAACATATGAAAGTCTTTGTGAAACCTCCTTTTTCCTTACCTCTCCCAACTCCCAAGTATATAATCAACCACCCCTCACAACCCCAGGCGCAGCAGCTCATTCTGCCCATGGGTCCTGTCCCCATGCTTTAATAAAACCACCTTTTTTTGCACCGAAGGCATTTCAAGAATTCTTTCTTGGCCATTGTCTCCAGACCCCACCCTGCGAAACCTCACCTACACTCCAAAACCACATTAAGAAGACTGGGCCTTTGTATCCCCACAATGACCAATGACTGGATGTCTGGCTGCCAGGGGGTTAATTTGGGGTGAGGCAGCTCCCTTCTGCTGAGGACAGTACCCCAGAGTCAGCTGTGACCCACGGGCAGCTAGCAGAACAGACAGCAGGGAAAGGAGAGCCTCAGTCCTGAGGCTGGGGGTACGCCAGAGCTATTGTACAGATCAGTGAATGAGTGTGGAGAAGGGGGAAAGCACAAAATTGAGATCTGTATCGGAAGAAAGAAAGATTTAGATAGATTTAGGTTCTATGTCATTGGCTTCACAAAGGTATTTGCTGAATTACTTAATTCCACTTCTAGTAATCACCCTTTTCATTGCTTGTATATCACCAGGAGGGTCAAGAGGATAGAATTCAGATAGTTGAAAGTCAAAGATAAGCCTTATTTTAAATCTCAAATTTCAATCTTGATGAAAACATTTCCATAGGCCTTCTCGCATTTACCTTCCTTGAACGTTTTCAGCTTTGCCCTTCTTTGTCTACTGTGGTTGACATAGTATTAAGCAAAGTAATTGTGTAAAGTTGGGTATAAGGAAGGAAAATAGGGGCCCCTAGGTGGCTCAGTCAGTTAAGCATCTGCCCGCAGTTTAGGTCATGATCTCGAGTCCAGGATGGAGTCCAGGATGGAGTCCTGGGAATGAGCGCCACATAGGACTCCCTGCTCACCAGGAAGTCTGCTTCTCCCTCTCTCTGTGCCCCCCCAACCCTGCTCTCTCTCTTACTCTCTCTCAAATAAATAAAATCTTTTAAAAAAATAAAGGAAAATAAACACAAGTAATGGACTTAAATTCAGTGTGACATATATTTCTGTCCAGACCAAATATTTATCTTCACTGATTATTTATTTTAGGTGGTAGAAAATCTGGAGATTAAGTAATAATTTTAAATGAAAGTGCAGCAAGAATGGACTGAAAGCACATTAAGGTCAGGAGACTCTTTCTTTGGAAGTTCTTTATCCCTACAAGTTATTCTTAGTTTGTTGTTAAGTTGTTGAAAAATCCATTTTCCTCTGTTACTTAAGTAACATTGTGAGGACTACTGAAGGTAGATTCTGGCTCAGTTATATCAAGTTACCAGTCTTTCCACATGCTTGGCAAGTCCTTTTCACCCCAGTTGTTAGCCTTTCCTTTTTCTGCTATCTCACTTTTATATTTTACAAATCAAACCCACCTACCATATCTTTATGATTAATTCATTTAGCTTCTGTTGCAAAGAGATCAAGCATTCATTCCTTTTTGAATATTCACTTCCCTATGAGCATAGAAATATTTGATGGACAGCACAGCTATCCCCATGAAGGCTGTGTAAACATGAGTTTATGGGCTGCTGTGCAGGCATCTTTGGTGATTTACTTTCCGGTTATTGGGATTTATTTATTTTTTGATGGACTGGTAAATTATGAGGCCATGGACCTTGCCAGGTTTTCAGGTATCAACTTAAAATGCCTTGCTGGAAAAACTGTGTTTGGCACAGCAACACAGGGAATGACCAATGATGCATCATATTTTTTTAATAGAGATAATGTTTTAATAAACATTCTCCTCCTAAAGCAATGGATTTTAAAATAGGCTTTTGCCTTGAGCCATGTAGCTACCCAGCTGTGAGTTTTATAAGGCAACAATCTCCACATCATTAGATGTTATGACTAATATTCCAGTAACTGAAATAATAGCTATTTACATGAGCATAAAAAGTTAAAATGACATTTAAGGTGTACTTACACTCCGAAAAGTGTACTTGTAAAAGTGATGCCTCAAGTTCCTCATTCATTTTCTCCATATTGACCTGTAAGGATTCTTTGCAAGCCAAAGAGTGCCTTGGAAAACAGCCCAGGGTGACACCAGGGACCTCTCCAAACTTGGGAGCAGGGTAGGATTGCTTCTCACCTCCAATCCCACTGTCCTTTAAGAGTTAGGCTTCCTGAAGATTTCTATTCATATTGCTGGCTCATGGCTTTGTAGTCTTTTCCCAGCTTTGCAAGGTGCCTTTGATGTTTTTTTTTAAGTTACTATTTTGTTCCTCTATTGATTTCTATATGAAACCCACTCATATCAATATTTGCTGACCTTTTTGTGGGTTTTAAACATGTGGAAAATGTCAATTAGTACACTGTATAGCCGTCTGCCACTTCTGTGGCTCTACCTGATTCCCTTCTGGCCTAGCTTCCCCCCATCACTGCAAAAACAAATACATTTCTCTCCATCTCTTACTCAGAGCACTGCTTGGCCCTCTGAGGTCTCAACTCCTATTTTAGCACTTAGCAAGATGGTGTTTTTTTCCTCCAAATGATGACTCTGGTGCCAATTATAAGTATAGAATTATTTTCCCCATCTTACTACATGTTTGAAGACTTTTATTTTCTATTCCTACTGTTTTGCTCATAGGCATGCACTGGTTATACAGCTGTGGAAGGGAAATCTCTTTTGATTTTCTATTGGTGTTTTCTCTTTTGGCAGGTGAAAAAAGGAAAATATAGCAGCAAGAGTTTCGAGATGGACAGCTTTTAGAGGGAAAATGCAAGTGTTTTGGTTTCTTCTCTCTAGTGCTACATGAAAATGTTTGGTCAGGAGAAGAGAAGAGGTTTGCTTTTACTCAGTCCAACTGGCTCAGGCTTAGAAACAGGCCTTTCAATCTCACCTACTTCTGACTTGTAAATCTTTATCATCCAAACACAACTTCATTCTATTCCCCTTGCTCCTTTGGCTTATCACATAGAAATGCTGATCCTCTTGGAAACAGACCATGGAGTAATTCTTCCTCCTCTCTCCCTTCGTGTTCTTCTCACATCTTGTCATGTGTCCCTGCCAGGTTCAAACCCTAAGGTTCAATGTGATGGGATTAGGAGATGGGGTCTTTGAGAGGTATATTAAGTCATGAGGACAGAACTCTCACGGACAAGATCAATGTCCTTGTAAAAGAGGCCCGAGAGAGCTCCTTTACCCCTTTCCCACGTGGGGGCACAGTAAGAAGTCCATGCTCCAGAGAGACCTCTCACGCGAAAGCCTGGCACCCTAATCCCAGCCAGCCCCCGGAACGGTGAGAAATAAGCTTCTGTTGCTTATAAACTGTCTGATTGGTGGTATTTTGTTTTAGTAGCTCAAATGGATTAAGGCACATCTGCTAAGTGATTTCTCCTGTTAGAACAACCCGAGCATATTTGGCTCAGCCTCTGCTGTTTCCTCTCCATAAAATATTCAAATGTTGCATAAATATCTGATTGGACTATGATAATGTGAAGGGTAATTTATTTCCTAAACTTAATCTAGTTTTAGTCATATAATCTAGAAGATTGTATTTGATATGAGGGAACTGAATTTTATTCAAAAACTAGGTTTTTAAAGTAACAGACTTCAGTGGATTCTATGGTAATTTTTTTTCTTGTTCATAATAGATAAAAGATGCAGCTATTTCCCTTGTAACTGGAGAGTGTAGACTAGGTATCAGTGACAATGTCAGGCTTCTTCAAAGCTTTTATTTCTTTTAAACTCTAATTTTGGCTGTTTGCCGGGTCATGTTGTTTTTAGGGCCCTTGCAAAGTGAGTGGATCTGACTACATTCTAATTTTAGTCTAAATATAAAATTCCTTTAAGTGATCCAATCCCCCTCAGTCCCTACTGGATGGGTATATATAAATTCTTTGAGAGACTGAGGCTGAGTTTCCTTTATCCCCCTTCCTCTTTGTAGCCTCGCCCATGATAGGTGATCAATTCACTCTATAGAGTGAACTCACTCTATAGAGTGAATTCTTCTCATCTTAATTTGATAAGGGAGCATTAGCCCCTAAAGCTGGTTTTCCTGCCGTGGTTTGTTAGTATACAAAGCAATATGGATTGACCTGAAATTCTCCATGCTCTTACACTGAACCCACCTTATATCAGGCATCCAAGAATTTTTGACTTTCCTGGCTAAATTGTAACACTGACTGTCCCTGAACACATCACTCCCCCCTTAGTCGTTTGAAACTACCAGGGCATTTTATAAAGAATGGGGGGAAAATCAGAGCCCCCTTTCTTAATTCTCTATAGTTTTATTAATATTAATGAAACAGCATGAAAAAGTTACTTGAAGAGAAAACAAAGCATGCCCGTGGGTACCAAGAAAATAGAGTTGCCTTCTTGTCAGCATAGAATTCCACTATGAGAGAATCTCGTTGCCTCAGAAAGCAGGAGAGGTCTATCTCGTGATTGGATTTCCTCTCCCATCTTATCTACAGGAATCCCAGGATTCACGATAGTATCATCCTGGCATATGCTTTCTCCTTCACTGTTTTGATACTGAAAAAGGAGTACTGCATCGCCTGGCACAATATTTGCACAGCGTGCCTGTGGCTTCAGCTGAGTCTTGAAAGACTTTGCGGGTTATGACATTCCCCTAAATGTGCTGAGCTTTCTTTAACCTTTCATAAAACACTGTGATCTTTATGGACTGTATCATATTGTGCAGTAATGTGCTTTATTGTCCACAGAATAAGCTTTTCTTAAAGATAATTGGAAAGCTGGAAATGGCTGCTGTCGGCTGATTTTTAAAAAATACATTATTTCTGAAATGGGGCTGGTGTAATAATGACCCTATCTGTTCAAGATTTAAGATTTGTCTTGGCAGAGAAAATTGATCCATTTCACCTTTGTCTAATGGAAATTTTTATCTAGGATTATCTGTTTATGTAAATGAATGTTCCTCTGAAAAGGGAACTTGAGGGGCTGTAAATCTTGGTGACACTTCAGTTTCATAGGGGAGAAATTGGAAAGGATTCTAGTATTTATCTGCCTGAAATTGGTTATAAAAACAAAATTATCTTCATGTACCTGCAGCATCTGATGTTTCCTGGAATTTCATTATATTTTTGAATAATTCAGTGCAATAGTAAGAATGGTGTTTCTATATTACCTCATTCAGAAGTTGTTTTTACTTTTTCTATTTTCCAGTTCCTTTCTAATGCTGACATTAACAAGGAAGGGAGCCTTTTGCTTACCCACATTTTTAGGGATGAGATTTTTTTTCTGCATAATCTTAATAGTCTTTAGCTATTGTAGGCTTGTTATCCACAGTTATATTAAATGTGTTAGCAGAATAGCCATCATTTCTCTTTTTAAAAACAAAGGTTTATATGGGTTCTGATCTGTTGACCAAAATATTGACATTATTAACAGAATTGCTCTACATTGAACAAAATATTTCAGTTCTTCACAGTGATCTTTGGGCCAAGTTTAATCTGCAGTATTTGGAAGTCATAAGATGATAACTTTGAAAAGTCATCAGTGTTATGACAGATTCTTTTTCCCCAAGTCAAAGGAAAATTGGAGAGTAAGATGAAGTAGTTTAAATATCAAGTAATCAGAGAAAAATGAGAGGAGTTAGAAATGTAATTGTATTAACTTTTTTGAAGAAATGCATTATTTCTTTATAGAGACTACTAACTTTATTATTGCCTGGTAATTATCAAAATTACACTATTTTATGTTTCTCTTGCACCTACTTGCTTGGAAGTTTTTCTCTCCTAGATAATATTTGAGTTATCTTACCAGGATTTGGGGAAAAAATGTTGTAGCTCAAATAGGACACGAAGGTAGTTATTTAGCTTTGTGGCATATGGACTAAAATAATTGGTAACAAATTTTGTTTTTTTCAATAAGAATCCATTCATAACAAAGTGTGGAAAGGCAGCAATGAGGAGTAGTTTTGCTGCTTGGAGTATTCTTTTTTTTTTTTTTTTTTAAAGATCTTATTTATTTATTAGTTAGAGAGAGAGAGAGCGCGAGCACAGGCAGACAGAGTGGCAGGCAGAGGCAGAGGGAGAAGCAGGCTCCCCGACAAGCAAGGAGCCCGATGTGGGACTCGATCCCAGGACGCTGGGATCATGACCTGAGCCGAAAGCAGCTGCTTAACCCACTGAGCCACCCAGGTGTCCCTGCTTGGAGTATTCTTATTAAGAAAACATTTTTTGACATCCCTGCTTAGGTTAATCTTTGCAGCTGTCTTCCAGTATTAAAAGGACATGAACAGTAGGTAGGGTATACAGTCACCTTTGTTTGCAGGAAGTGGAAAGAAAATGTAGCAGTGTGGGATAGAAGACAGGGCATGGGGCTGGGAGTTAAAACTGGGTCCGGCAGCTGGAGAATTGTGGGACTGCGGATGAGTCACTGCACTTCTCAAGCCCTAGTGTCCTCGTGTTTAAGATGTACATTGAAAACCTGTGCTGAAAGCAACTGTGCTGTGAGGAGTCAGGATAGTGGTTTCCTTTGGTGTGGGGAGGTGATGGGATGGTGGGGAGTGCAGCCACGGCTGTGGGACTTCCAGGATGCTGCTGGTGGTCTGTGTCTTGAGCTGGGCATGATTTACACAGTGGTGTTCACAGCCTGGCCACTGTTTTGCTTGTATATATAGTTCAGTTTAAAAGTTCCCTCAAATTCCTGCTGTTTCACGAGATCACCGGGGGACACTGTATTGAAAAAACATGTAAAATATGGTAATGTGCGTTCCAATTTTAGGTATAATCCTCTTCAAATTTTGTAGCTTTTTTGGGTATAGATCACATGTATAATTTTCCACATACCTCTCACCTGACTTCTGATTTATTTATTCTGAGTGTTTCTGTACAGTATGCACTTGAGTACCTGGATCATATGAAGATCCAGTAAGTTTATTTTCTACATATATATACATATACCTGTACCATGCGTGTGTGTGTGTATGTATACACATATGTAAAAATATATAATAAGCTCTCTCTATATAGTAAATTCTACTCTAGTTAGAGTATTGGCTAAGAAAAAAGTCCCCCAAAATACAATCATTTGTAGAACCAGTGACATAATCCAATCTGAGACTCTAAATATTTCCTTTTATCTGGAAGATTCCCTGACCCGCCATCATTGATTCCAGCTTTTAAGGACATAGATAGAAAACAAACTGTAATTTAAGCAAACTTTAATTTTCATGCTGGCTGTGACCTTTTAAATCATCCAGTTCTAGTCTACCCTTCTAATTTTAAAGATAAAAAATGTGTAACCTATTTAGGTTTTCATATCAATATCAAAGAGTAGCTCTTTGATAAAAATAGTTACAAAATTCATATGCTCTAATAAAAAGAAACCTTTCATTTAAATGTTTGCATTTATAAAAACGTAAGAGACAATTATTTGAACCAAGAAAGAATTCTTTACAAAATTTTTCCTTTAAATAGCCAGTTTCCTCCCCCCAGTCCAGTACAAATTATTCCCATATGCATCTCTTGTATGAAGCTAGTAGTAGACATTTAGATTAATTACTATGAAGACATGTTAAGTCAGGATGCTTGTTAGGAACATTCCAGAAACACCAGGCCTTTAAGAGGCAGATTAAAATGTTAGGTTTGTGTTAGGAAGTAGGTGTTTTGGGGACCTAAGAGTGAACAGACCTTTCTAGCTGAATCGGAACTCTCAAGAATCAGGACTCTGTGCTATTTATCTTTATGAGTTTCGAGATAGCCTCAAACAGGAGGGGAAAGTAGTTCTGCTGTAGGCTAACCTGAGTTTGATTCTTATTAGCCAAGTGGCTTTGGACACATTTCTAAGCTTCATTTTCCATAGCAGCAAATATGCATGGGAACACTTTTACCTATCAGAATTGTGAGTACTCACCGAGAAGACCTTGGTAAAGAGTCAGCTCTCATGCATGATACGTGAGTTCCCCCGTGTATGCACTTTGTATACTTTATATGTATATAAAGTACATGTACTTTAAGTGTGTGTGTGTGTATGTATATACATATATATATTTCTCTAAGTCAACTTTTATCAGTAATAAAGCTGGTATATACATGCACATATACATATATATGTGTATATATAAATCAGCTTTATTACTGATAAAAGTTGACTTAGAGGAATGGCTTAAGTATGCAGCAATCAGCCAGCCCGATGTGGGCCTTGGTCCCTGGGACCATGATTTGAGCTGAAGGCAGATGCTTAATGACTTAGCCTCCCCGGCACCCAGTAAGGAACTTTTTGATACAGAATCCCAGAACTACATCACACAGTCTGTCAGAGATAGCAGTAACTAGCCCTGGGCCTCCCCATGTAGGGGCCTGCCCCTGCTGACCGAGGATGTTGAGAAGGAGTGTGTTCGCTCTTTTTGGCCAGTCTTGTTTTCAGAAGGAAGGAGAGCAGAAGAGGCTAAGCCAGTCATATTTAGTTTATCCTTCCAAACTCTTCAGGCTGGTAAGTAACTTTGTTTCCCTGGAGAAGTGAGAGAGCAGCAGAGTGTGACCAGGCACTAATGGATGTGCCTCCACTGGGAAGAAAATGTCAGCTGTGATGATCAGGATGGCCCTCAACCCTGGCATGGGTGGGCACGATCCATAGCAGGTGAGAGATGCGTGCTTGATAGGTAAATGGGTTTGTAGTTATCCGTAATAAAACTTCATTTTGTTGGAAGAAGGCTATCATCTCAGGTGGTAAAAAGCACTTCGGATTTTGGTTTTCTCATCTGTGGTAAAAAATCATCTTATTCTGACATTCTTGTTAGGTCAGCATAATTAATATTTGGTTAGATGCTTTGCCAACATCCAGGTTTCTATTAAATGGCAACAGTTTGTATAATAGAAAATACAGAGGTGAGCTTCCAGTTCTGTCATTACTTACTTAAATTTTAAAATCAAATGTACATAACACACTTTCTACTTCCTAAGAGAGTCTTTTATTCTGTTTAATCTCAAAAGCAACCGGGAAAAATCTCACAAAATTTGAACCTACTCTTTCACTGTCAGCAGAGACTTGTTGGCGGATGTAATTGTAGCCGTGTATGTATCTGTACTTTCTAGACAGATAAAGCAAAGACCCAAACAATTTTCTCGAAAAATCAGAATTCAAAAGGAACAGCAGGAATGCTAGAGGCTGGTCGGGGTGGGAGAGACACACTCTGCATGAACTCTTAATTTTAGTCAGCCATGCTGAGAGCAGAAGTCGTTGCCAACTGGTTAGATCTAAAATAAATAAACATGTGTTTGGCAGAGCAGAAAAGTCCTCTTTGCAGAAGTAAAACTCAGTATATTTGCCACCCAAAATGAAAGGGTATGCTCTGACACGTGAGGTTTGCCACGCTGGAGGAAGCAGAGGTTATGTATTTGTCGGCAACCTTCCTAAGTGACACGAGATATGACCTTCTGCTGGATATGCACACATGAAGCTTACCCAATGTCCTCTTGGCCAATTTTTCCCTAGAATGTCCTTCTACATGTGACGTGGAGTTCAGGGGCACCCAGTAAAGGGTCAGAGGCCATGAAGTGCCTGTTGATTTTTTCTTCTTTTTCACTTCTCAAATTTTAGAGAAAACCCTCGTCACCTGAGGTCTAGCTTATTGCAATTGGAGCTTTTTCTGTTTCGGGTACTCTGCTAAGTGCTGGCCCCGAATCTTCCTACATCATGGTGTAAAGTGACTCCCTATTGCCTACTCATCAAGTACATTTCTGGATTTTAAATCACTCATAGCCTGCCCCCCCTTACATAAAATGAATGGTAAAAGGTGTAATTTATATCAAAATAATTATTTAAAGAATATATTTGTACTCATTGCCCACTTTTAGAAATAAAATATTGCAAACACGCAACCCATCCTCTGTTGTATTCTCCTCTTATTCCCAAAGGTAGCTACTGTCCTGAGTTTGAGTTTGATATCCTAATGCAGCTCATCATACTTTTAATACAGATGTATGTATCCATACAGTATTATTTGCATGATTTCAAACCTAATATAAATAGTACCATTATTGTATGTATTCTGTAAAGTTTCAGTTTTCATGATTTCTGTGAAATTTATGCCTGTAAATCTGCAGAACTCTAGTTCATTCATTTTCACTGAGTAGTATTCCACGGTAAGAATGCATCACAAACCCAACTCCATTCTCCTATTGGTAAACATTTACATTGTCAGTTTTCACTAT
This sequence comes from Taxidea taxus jeffersonii, assembly GCA_003697995.1. Lineage (NCBI taxonomy): Eukaryota > Metazoa > Chordata > Mammalia > Carnivora > Mustelidae > Taxidea > Taxidea taxus. The sequence continues at coordinate 67,168 of RCUC01124001.1, forward strand.
TAAGAACGATGGCACCATCTGCATTCTAGTACATAGGTCCTTGTACACAAGTGTGAAAAAGGTGTTTGTTTAGGGTGATTGTCTAGAAGTAAATTTTTGGTTTCTGATGTTATATTCATACCAAGATCACTTAAAATAGTCCAGTTACCCTCTGACATGGTCGGACCTGTAAATGCTTCTGCCCTCAGTGAGCGCCAGTCCCTGTTCTGTGTCTGGGCCAACATGTGTATTTCCTGACGTTGACCTTCTTTGTCTATCTGGTGGGTGCAAATGGTATCTCGCTGTGGCTTTAATTTTAAAGCAGAACATCTTTTCATTTGCTTCTTGGCCAGTCTAGTTTCTTCTGTGAATTGCGTGTGTATGTCCAGGGTTTTGGTACCATTCATTAGCATATTGTTTCATTCTACAGTTGCTAGACATTTGATTTGTTTTCTATATGTGGCTATTGTGAATAATGCTTTGACTATCTTTGACATCTCTTTTGATGTACAGATTCATTAATTTCTGTTGAATGTACCTCTAGGTATAGAATTTCTGGGTTAACATTAGCAGGTACAGCTGAATGGTCTTCCTATGTGGTTGTACTAATTTTCATTCTCATCAACCATATACCAGAGTTTGAATATTCACTTTTCTTTGCTAACACTTGATATTTTCATCCTTTGTAATTTTAGCCAATCTGATATCTGTATATGGTTTTAAATTGGATCTTGCTGGTCACTAGTGAAAGTGAACATTTTTTCAGAAGTATACTGTGCATCCTATACATACACATTTTTCTCTTGGGCTATATGACTTTTTATTTATAGGAATTCTGTGTACATATGCATAGCTTTTTGTCAGTTATAGGAGTTGAAAATACATTCTTATGTCCATGGTTTGCTTTTTTGCTCTTTTCATGGTGTTTTTTTGATGAGCAGAAGTTCCTATTTTAACATTACGTTTATCAAAAAATTAATGTTTTTGCACCCTATTTAATATCTTTCCTCATCTAACACTAAGGGGCCCTCTCATAGTATCTTCCGGGAACTTTATCATTCATATCTACATCTATATTCTATTTATTAATGTTTAGTGTATGCTATGAGGTTAAGGTAAGGTGTATTTTTTCCATGTGGATATATGATTGTCTCAGCTCCACTTACTGATGTTTTCCCTCAGTTTATTACACATTTGTTTTAAGTCAGGTGTACATTTATACATGGGTCTTTCCAGGACTCTCTAATGTGTTCTCATGATCTATTTGTCAATCCTTACACAAATAGTATAGTTTCCTAATTACCTCAGCTTTATAAAAAGTCTTGATATCTTTTAGAGCAAGTTCTCTTTATGAATGTGTTGCCCCTGAAGATATTTTCCCTGGATTTTAATAATGTTGGTGCTATTTTAAATTGTCTTTTTTTAGATTGCCAAAAATGTAATCTTTAGCTTATTATTGGCATGTAATATAGAGTTGGTTTTTGTGTTGCTTTTGAATAAGTAACCTTGCTAAATTGAGTGACTTATTTTGATAATTTACCTGTGGATTCTTTGGATATTCTACATATAGAGGCATACCTGCTGTACGTAATGACAGTTTTATTTGTTACTTTCTGTCCTTATATATTATTGTTTTTTCTTCTCCTGTTGCACTGGTTGGGATCTTCAGGACAATGTCAAATAGAAGGGATTAATAACAGATATTTTGTAGTTTTTCTGATCTAATAAAGGAAATCTATTTATTTATTTGAGAGAGAGTATGCAGAAGTGAGGGGAGGAGCAGTAGGGGAGAGGGGAGGGAGAGGGACATGCAGACTCTGCACTGAGTGTGGAGCTGCCCTGGGACTTGATCTCACGACCTTGAGATTATGATCCGAACTGAAATCAGGAGTTGGATGCTCAACTGATGGAACCATCCAGGCACCCCAACTTTCAGAATTTTAAATATGATGTTTGCTGTAGATGTACTGTAGCTGATTTCCCTGTTTCCTCCCTGCTCCCCCAGATCTACCATTTATCTTTTTCTGCTCTCATTTTTACCCCAGTCTTTTGTACCACATCATCTGGACCCCTAGTCTAGTGATTTCTGGTTGGGGTTGGTCAGCAACAAGCAGTGGCAGAAAATCAGGAGGGTGAAAGCAGAAATAGGCGTGGTCTTCACCCTTTCAGACACTTCCCTGTTGGACTTGAGGAAGTAACTGCCCTCATCTATCACATTCTGAGTTCCTTTCGGCAGGACTCTGGTAGCTACATGCTCTTGCAGAGTCCGATAACTGTTTCCTCCCACTGTTCTTTCAGGGATGTGAAAGAACTCTTCTCTCTTATTGTTGTTAGCTACAAGGTGCCTCACCATTCTTTGTGGGTTTCCTTATAAACGTCCCTTTATAAGTAATTCCTCTATTAACCTTATTGAGTGTGCTGTTTCCACTTGTTACCCTACTATAATTGGCAGATTAAGGAAGTTTCTTTCTATTCTTTTTGCTAGTATTTAACAAAATCGTGATTGGATATTAAATTGTATCATTCATTTTTGTCTTCTTTTTGAATATTATATGATTTTTCCCCATTTACTCTATTTATGTATTGGATTACATTGGCTGGTTTTTCTGTTTTTCCTGTTTAGGATATATCACATAGCAAAATATATCAATACATACTCTGTTTTCATCTCACTTGGGATAGTACTCTATTGGCGTGTTGTGACCATACCTCAGAAATGAGATGGTTCAAAAATGGAATGTTAACAGACACTGATGACACAATACACATACTAGGAGAGTACAAAAAGGTTTTATTATCATATTATGAGGCTTCCTGGGGAGTCAAGGGGAAGGCCTCCCTAAATTATCCAAAAAGGGCTTGAAAAAGTAGGGAAAGTAGACTAATATGGAATTTTTATGGTGGTTAGGGCATGGGAAGTGCTGAGAGCTCCTGTGCATGAATAGGGGTTTACATATTTTGAACATCCCACTGATGCCAAAGAAGGGAACACCTGGGTTTTCTTATTAGTTTCCCCAGATGTGAGGCAGAAAGAAGAGAGGGAAGAGTGAGACTTACAACCTATAAGGAATTACACATCAAAAATACAGAGTCACACTTTTGTAGGGATTATGTCACTAATTATATACAAAATTAGGGATTATGTCACTAATTATATACAAAATTAGATTCCTTTGTCTTATTTTCATATCTTCATAAATATATTCAAACTACTGTTTGAATATATTTAATTATCTTTAGGAAATTCATGAATTATTTCTAAGGGAAAACAAGTTATTTGTAAGGAAAAAATTAGATTATTATCGGACTTTTCAGCAGCAATGTATTATGTCCTTTCAGTATACAGTTATACAGTTTCAGGTTACTTTGACTTCAAGGAAGTTTTCTTGAATTGTAGTTTCTAGTACATGCTTTACCCAATATTTATATGTTGAAGCCCTAACCTCTAGTGTGATGTTATTTGGAGATGGGGCCTTTGGGAGATAATTCGTTTTACATAAGTTCATGAGAATATGGTCCTCATGATGAAATTATTGTCCTATTTTTAAGGAAAGAAACGAAAGAGCTTGTTTGCTCTTTCTCTCTACCATGTGAGGACACATGGAGAAAATGGCTGTCTGCAGGCTGGGAAGAGAGCTCCCCTGGGAATGGACTTGGCCAGCATTTTGTACTTGAGCTTCCTAGACTCCAGAACTGTGAGAAATACGTTCCTATTCTTTAAGCCATTCAGCTATAGTATTTTGTCACAGCAGCTGGAACAGACTAATACAATACACGTTAGATCTTCTTTTCCTGTCTTTTTTATCTAGCCTTTTTTCTTGACCCTTTTTACCTTTTTAAATTTTTTAACCTTTTCCTTCCCTTCATTTTCTACTGAGTCATTGTCCATGTGTTCATTCATTCCTGCATTCTTTAAAATCTAGCCTTCTAGCATTCTGAAATCTAAAAATTCTATTTTCCCTTCTATTTCTAATTGTTTCCCAAGCCCTGTTACCTCTTTTTAGAGGCGCCAAATGTTCCCCTTTTTTAATCACTATATTTGTATTTGTTTTTCTAATTCTTTTTTTAAAAAGATTTTATTTATTTATTTGACAGACAGAGATCACAAGGAGGCAGAGAGAGAGGGAGAAGCAGGCTCCCCGCTGAGTAGAGAGCCCTATGCGGGCTTGATCCCAGGACCCTGGGATCATGACCTGAGCCGAAGGCAGAGGCTTAACCCACTGAGCCACCCAGGCACCCCTGTTTTTCTAATTCTTATTTATGTTTTTCATTCATGCTTCTGTCATTTTTCTAATTCTCTTTGTTCTCTTTGGTTACAGTTTTCACCTATTTTGTTGATACGTCTTTTCTGGCATGCTTTCGTTTTTGTAGGGATGTTATATTATTGATTATTGTTTTTTTTTTCCATAATATAATTTCATAAAATTTGACTATGGCTCTTTAGTATTGCTAATTTTTATGAGTTGTCTCATAATTTTGAGAGATCAGATAGGGCATGATGTCTTTTGTAGCTTCATTGCTTTAGTACTCTCTTATGTTGTTCTCATACTGTGATATCTGTGTACAATTGACCCTTGAACATTGTGGAGTTTAATTGTGCTAACCCCCTGCACAGTGAAAAAATCCATGTATAACTTTTGGGTCTCCCAAAACTTAACTACTAATAGCTTGCTGTTGACTAGGAGCCTTACTGATAACATGAACAGTTAACACATGTTTTGTATGTTATATCATATACTATATTCTTAAAATAATCTAGAGAAAAGAAAATTTATTAAGAAAATCCTAAGGAAGAGAAAATACATTTACAGAACCATACTGTATTTTCTGAAAGAAAAAAAAAATCCACGTGTAAATAGACCTGTGCGGTTCAGACTCATGTCGTTCAGGGTCAATCATACTTCCTTAATTCTGCTTCTGCTCTCCTTCCACACTGGGCCTTTATCTTTTGCCTCTATTATCTCTATCTTGCTCAGTAGATTCTACTTCAAGCTTTGCTTTTCTTGGTGTGGGATTTTGTCTCGTAAATGAGATTCACTATGCTAACTTTGATACTGTACTGGGCTGAGCCAATTCCAGCACTGTAGATCTTACTGCTGTCCCCTTGCACCCACTCGTGAATTGGAGTCTATGAACACCTTACAGTTTCAGATGCTGTTCTCTCTTGCACCACTGCATTTACAAGGCTGGGAAATTCGAGTCCCTTCATCTAAAGCTATCACAATGCCCATTGCCTTTCCTCGGCTTCTCCCTAAACCGCTTCTGATACTACAGGGATCTCGCAGCTAATACTACAATGATCAGTAGTTTGTCTATACCTATTCATATTTTCAAGTTTCCAAGGCTTCCACGTTACTTGGTTTTGCTCTAGAAGTTGTCTGAGAGTTTTTGGTTTTGCCATGGTATTTTCTGTGTCTATTTTCATGGGGGAGACTAAGGGATATTAAAAACAACAACTATCTTGTTCCAGGTTCTTTCTTCCCAGAATCTTTCTGATCCCTCATCTTTAATTATTTAATTGACATTTTCCCCTCATTACAATGATTTTGAGAACTTTTTAGGCAGGAAAAATGCCCACTTTTAGAAAGTAATTGCTTATTTTGAAAAAAAAACATTTGAACATATATACACCAAAATAAATAGTTAAGTAAATAAATAAGTAAATAAACTATGTGAGGTAATGGATATGTTAATTAGCTTAATTGTGGTAAAGCTAAAAAAACTATAATACAACAACTACTGTGTAACTTTTTCCTGGATTTGCTGATTACTATCATTTTGCCCTTTTTGCTTTATTACTCTTTCTCCACTCACAAAGACATACAGATATACAGATTGTATTACTTTTGTTATTGTCTTTGCTGAACAATTTGAAAATGCATTACAGGCATCACTCCCCTTTATTTCTAAAAACAAATAGTTATTTACCAATAGTTATTTCTGTTTTAAGGAATGAGGTGATTCTATTATATAAACACATACATTGATCAAATTCAAGAAATTTAATGTTGAAACGATGCTATTATCTAGCATATTCACATTTTACTAGTTGTTCAGTTAATGTTCTTAATTTTCCAATTTCAAGAGCCAGTATAGGATTTCTCATTACATTCAGTAGTCAGGTTTCATCAGCCTCATTTAATTTAGTGTATGTTCAGGGTTCAGACTTTCTTTGTCATAACACGGTCATTTTTTTTTTTTTTAAAGGGGATCCAATTGTATTGTAGAATGTTCCTCAAATGGGGTTTGTTTATTTGTTTTTTCATGATTACATTATGCATTTTTGTCAGAAATATGACACAATACCAGTGATGTTGTGTGCCTCTCAGTGTATCCTATCAGAGACATATAGTGTCAGTTGGTTCCATTATTGATGATACTAGTTTGATTGCTTGGTTAATGTGGCATTCATTAGATTCTCTACTGTATAGCTATAATTTTCCCTTTTTAAATTAATAATTTATCTATGGGGAGACAATGTAAGACTCTGTAGATATCTTACTTCCCATCAAGTTTTCACTTAGTGGCTTTAGCATCTCCTTATGGTTTTTGTATCAGTTATATGTGATGTTTGTAAAATAATAAATTATATGATTGTATCACTCTTTCTATAGTTATTAGTTGGCATTTTAACCAACGGAGCCACCCAGGCGTCCCTATAGTTGGCATTTTAATATAAAGAAGAGTTTCCCTTCTATCATCTTAAGTAATTAGCAGTATGATCTTACATATTTTAAAAAATTGGTTATAATTATTATCACTTTTCATTTTTATGCTCAAATTGTCTTAGATTTGACTAATGAGAGCCCCTTTAAGCTGGCTCCTAAGTGTTTTGTTTAATATTTCCATAATTTTTGAGGACTTCCTTATTTTCTGGAGCAAAAAGACATCCCTTAAAATTCATATGGCAAGGAGCCTTGGCTCTTTTTAGTAAAGAATGGTAATTAGAAACCATGATCTTGGTACCAAGTATGCTCATGGATATTGCAGTCTCATTGTTTTGAGACATCCCCCTCTTTTTTTTTTTTTTTTCAGAAAGAGCTAGAAAATCTTTTTCTATATTTCTTTTTCTCTTCCTTTCTGTCTCCGTTACATTGATACTTCTAATTCCAATCCAACACTATAGAGTTATTCATTACTTTCTCTCATTTGTGTCACTTTTCTTTCACAGTGAGATCTTTGTCTTCTCCAAGTAGAAATTTATTTGCTCGATTTACTTATTTGCATAATCACATTATACACTTAAAGTAGTTTCAGATACTCTTTCATTACCAACATTGACAACCAACCTACTAAATACGGTTCATGATTTCTTTGTGGTTCTTTCTATCTTTAGTCTTTAAGTCTGTAGCCAAACAGCCTTCTGTCTTCCTTCTTTTTTATGGCTAAAAAAAAAAATATATATATATATATATATAAAATCATGTTTTTGTTATTCATCCATCAGTGGACACTTAAGTTGTTTCCATATTTTAGCTATTGTAAATAATGCTGAAATGACATAGAATGCATATATTTTTTTGAGTTAATCTTTTGTTGCCTTTGGACAAATATCCAGAGGTGAGATTACTGGATCATAAGGTATTTCCATTTTTAATTTTTTGAGGCATCTCACATAATGGCTATATCAATTTATGTTCCCATGAACATTTTACCAGAATTCCTTTTCTCCACATCTTCACCATACTTGTTAGCTTTTGTTTTTTGATAAAAGCCATCTCTCTCTCTCTCTCTCTCTCTTTTTTTGAAGTAGTCTCCACACCCAGTGTGAAGCTCAGTGTGTGGTTTGAACTCAGTAGTGCAATTACTGGGTCGGATGGTAGTTCTGCTTTTAATTTTTTGAGGAACTGCTATACATTTTCCCACAGTGGCTGTACCAGTTTGCATTTTAACCAACAATGCATGAGGGTCCCTTTTTCTCCACAAACTTGCCAACACTGTTGTTTCTTGTGTTTTTTATTTTTACCATTCTGACATCTGTGAGGTGGTAGATCATTGTAATTTTGATTTGCATTTCCCCGCTGATGAGTTACGTTGTATATCTTTCCATGTGTCTGTTGGCCATCAGTATGTCTTCTTTGGAGAAATGTTTGTTCATGTCTTCTTCCCATTTTTTAATTAGATTGTTCATTTTGTGGGTGTTGAGTTGTATACTTTTTAAAATGTATTTTAGATATGAACCCTTTATTAGATATGTCATTTGCAGATATTTTCTCTCATTTAGTAGGTCTTCTTTCAGTTTTGTTGGCTGTTTTCTTTGCTGTACAGAAGCTTTAATTTTGGTGTAGTCCCAGTACTTTATTTTGCTTTTATTTCCCTTGCTTAAGGAGATATATCTAGAAAAATGTCATGGCCAATGTCAAAGAAATTAATGCCATGCCCTCTTCTAGGATTTTTATGGTTTCAAGTCTCATGTTTAGGTTCTTAATCTATTTTGACTTTATTTTTGTGTATGGTATAATAAAGTGGTTCAGTTTTATTCTTTTGCCTGTAGCTGTCCAGTTTTCCCAGCATCAGTTGTTGAAGAGACTGTCTTTTATTTCCAGTACATATTCCTGCTGTTTGATGAAGGTTAATTGGCCATATATTCATGGGTTTATTTCTGGGCTTTCTATTCTATTCTGTTGATGTATGTGTCTATTTTTTTTGGTCAGTACCATACCATTTAAATCTGGAATTGTGATACATCCAGTTTTATTTTTCTTTTTAAAGATTGCTTTGATCATTCAGGGTCTTTTGTGGCTCTATACAGATTTTAGGATTATTTATTTTAGTTCTTTGAAAAATGCTGTTGGTATTTTGATAGGGATTGCCTTAAATCTGTAGATTGATTTGGGTAGTGTGGACATTTTAACAATATATATTCTTCCAATCCATGAGTATGAAATGTCTTTCCCTTGTGTCATCTTCAGTTTCTTTCATCAGTGTTTTATAGTTTCAGAGTACAAGTCATTCACCTCCTTGGTTAAGTTTATTCCTAGGTATTTTATTATTTTTGGTGCAATTGTAAATGGAATCGTTTTCTTAATTTCTCTTTCTGATGTTTCATTATTAGTATATATGCAATAGATTTCTGTGCACTGATTTTGTACCCTGCAACCTTACTGAATTCATTTATCAGTTGTAGTAGTTTTTCGATAGAGTCTTTTGGGTTTTCTATATATCGCATATCAACAGCAAATAGGAAAATTTTACTTCTTCCTGACCAATTTGAATGCCATATATTTCTTTTTCTTATCTGGTTGTTGTGTCTAGGACTTGCAGTAGTGTGTTGATTAAAACTAGTGAGAATGGACATCTTTGTCTTGTTTGTGACCTTGGGTGAAAAACTCAGTTTTCACCATTGAGTATGATGTTGTCTATGGGTTTTTCATATATGGACTTTATTTGGTTCAGTTATGTTTCCATAACCCTACTTTTTGAGGGTTTTTATCATGAATGGATATTATACTTTGTCACATGCTATCTTGCATCTTTGAAATGATCATGTAGGTTTTATCCTTTCTCTTGTTGATGTGATGTGTGTTGATGTGAGGTGACATATGTTGATGTGTTGTGGGTTGATAGATTTGAGAATATTGAACCATCCTCGCATCCCAAAAATGAATCCCACATGATCATTGTGAGTGATTTTTTAAAAAGCATTTGTTGGATTTGGTTTGCTAATATATTATTGAAGACTTTTGCTTTTATGTTCATCACAGATATTGGTCTGTAATTCTCTTTTTTGTGATATCTTTTCTGGTTTTGGTATCAGGATAATGCTGGTCTGATAGAATGAACTTGGAAGTTTTCCTTCCTCTTCTATTTTTTTGGAATAGCTTGAGAAGGATAGGTATTTAACTAAATGTTTGGTATAATTTGCCTGTGATGCTGTCTGTTCCTGCACTTTTGTTTGTGGACGTTTTTTTGATTACTGATCCAAAACTGCTTTAATTTTGGTAGGTTATATGTTTCTAGGAATTTATCTATTTCTTCTAAGTCGTCCAATTTGTTGGCATGTAACTTTTCATAATATTCTGTTAACAAGCCTGTGTATTTCTCTGATGTTGGTTATTTCTTCTCTTTCATTTCTGATTTTGTTTGAGTCTTCTCTCTCTTTCAGTCTTTCTCTCTTTTTTTTATGAGTATGACTAAGAGTTTATCAATTTTGTTGATCTTTTCAAAGAGCCAACTCCTGGTTTTCTTGATCTGTACAATTTTTTTTAAGTTTCTATATCATTTATTTCTGCTCTAATGTTTATTATTTTCTTCCCTTTGATGGCTTTGGGTGTTGTTTGTTCTTCTTTTTCTCTCTCCTTTTGGTTTAAAGTTAGGTTGTTTATTTCTTGCTTCTTGAGGTAGGCCTCTTTTGCTATATACTTCCCTCTTAGAACTGCTTTTGCTGCATCCCAAAGATTTTGTGTTTTCATTATCATTTGTTTCCACATACTTTTTGATTTCTTCTTTGAATTCTTGGATGATCTATTTATTGCTTAGTAGCATGTAATTCAACTTCCATGTATTCATGGTCTTTCCAGGCTTTTTATTGTGGTTGATTTCTCATTTCATAGCATTGTGGTTAGAAAAGATGCATGGAATAACTTTGATCTTTTTGAGTTTGTAGAGTCTTGTTTTGTGGTTTAATATGTGATCTGTTCTGGAGGATATTCCATGTAAACTTGAAAAAAATGTATATTTTGCTGTTTTAGGGTGGAATGTTCTGAATATATCTGTTAGATCAATCTGTTCTAATGTGTCATTCAAATTCACTGTTTTCTTATTGACTTCTGTTTAGATGATCTGTCCATTGATGTAAGTGGGGTGTTAAAGTCCTCTACTAATATTGTATTACGATTAATTAGTTTCTTTATATTTGCTATTAACTGTTTTATGTATTTAACTGCTCCCATGTTGAGTGCATAAATATTTACATTGTTTTATATTTTTGTGTGATCATCCCCTTTATGATTACATAGTGTACTTGTTTAAGTCCCTTGTTAAAGTCTCTGTTTTAATGTCTATTTTGTCTGATAGAAGTATTGTTACCCTGGCTTTCATTTCATATCCATTTGTATGATAAATACTTCTCCATCCCCACACCTTCAGTCTGCGTGTGTCTTCAGGTCTGAAGTGAGTCTGTGGTTGGCAACATATAGATGGGTCTTGTTTTTTATCCACTCCGTGTCCTTATGTCTTTGGATTGGAGCATTAATCTATTTACATTCAGAGTAATTATTAATATGTGTTTATTGACATTTTGTCAGTTGTTTTATGGTTGTCTTTGTAATTCTTGTCTGTTCTTTTCTTCCCTTGCTTCTCTCACAATAAGTTGGCTTTCTTTAGTGATATACTTGGATTCCTTTATCTTTATTTTTTGCATATCTATTACTAGTTTTTTTAAAAGTTTATTTATTTATTTAATTTCTTTTCAGTATAACAGAATTCATTGTTTATGCACCACACCCAGTGATCCATGCAATAAGTGCCCTCCATAAAACCCATCACCTCACCTGACTCCCCCAAACTCCCACCCCCCCCGCCACTTCAAAACCCTCAGAATGTTTTTCAGAGTCCATAGACTCTCATGGAGTCATAGACTCTCATGGGACTCTCAACTCCCCTTCCAATTTCCCTCAACTCCCTTCTCCTTTCCATCTCCCCATGTCCTCTGTGTTATTAGTTATGCTCCACAAATAAGTGAAACCAGATGATAATTGACTCTCTCTGCTTGACTTATTTCACTCAGCATAATCTCTTCCAGTCCTGTCCATGTTGATACAAAAGTTGGGAATTCATCCTTTCTGATAGAGGCATAATACTCCATAGTGCATATGGACCACATCTTCCTTATCCATTCGTCTATTGAAGGGCATCTTGGTTCTTTCCACAGTTTGGCGACCGTGGCCATGGCTGCTATGAACATTGGGGTACAGATGGCCCTTCTTTTCACTACATCTGTATCTTTGGGGTAAATACCCAGTAGTGCTATTGCAGGGTCATAGGGAAGTTCTATTTTTAATTTCTTAAGGAATCTCCATACTGTTTTCCAAAGTGTTTGCACCAACTTGCATTCCCATCAACAGTGTAAGAGGGTTCCCCTTTCTCAACATTCTCTCCAACACACGTTGTTTCCTGTCTTGCTAATTTTGGCCATTCTAACTGGTGTAAAGTGGTATCTCAATGTGGTTTTGATTTGAATCTCCCTGATGGCCAGTGATGATGAACATTTTTTCATGTGTCTGATAGCCATTTGTATGTCTTCATTGGAGAAGTGTCTGTTCATGTCTTCTGCCCATTTTTTGACATGTTTATCTGTGTTGTGTGTGTTGAGTTTGAGAAGTTCTTTATAGATTCTGGATATCAGCCTTTGTTTGTACTGTCATTTGCAAATATCTTCTCCCATTGCGTGGGTTGCCTCTTTGTTTTGTTGACTGTTTCTTTTGCTGTACAGAAGCTTTTGATCTTGATGAAGTCCCAAAAGTTCATTTTTGCTTTTGTTTCCTTTGCCTTTGGAGACATATCTTGAAAGAAGTTGCTGTGGCTCATATCGAAGAGGTTACTGCCTATGTTCTCCTCTAGGATTCTGATGGATTCCTGTCTCACATTGAGGTCTTTTATCCATTTCGAGTTTATCTTTGTGTAAGGTGTAAGAGAATGGTCGAGTTTCATTCTTCTACATATAGCTGTCCAATATTCCCAGCACAACTTATTGAAGAGACTGTCCTTTTTCCATTGTATATTTTTTCCTGCTTTGTCGAAGATTATTTGACCATAGAGTTGAGGGTCTATATCTGGGCTCTCTACTCTGTTCCACTGGTCTATGTGTCTGTTTTTATGCCAGTACCATGCTGTCTTGGCCATCACAGCTTTGTAGTAAAGCTTGAAATCAGGCAACGTGATGCCGCCAGTTTTGTTTTTCTTTTTCAGCATTTCCTTAGCAATTCGGGGTCTCTTCTGATTCCATACAATTTTAGGATTATTTGCTCCAGTTCTTTGAAAAATACCGGTGGAATTTTAATCAGAATGGCATTAAAAGTATAGATTGCTCTAGGCAGTATAGACATTTTAAAATGTCTATTACTAGTTTTTAAATTTAAATTCAATTAGCCAATATATAGTACATCATTAGTTTCAGGTGTAGAGTTCAGTAATTCATCAGTTGCATATAACCCCTGTGCTCATCACATCATGTGCCCTCTTTAATGCCCATCACCCAAATACCCCATCTATTACTAGTTTTTAATTTGTGGTTACCATTAGGTTTGTATATAACCTCCTCTGCATATAGCAGTCTATATTAAGTTGATGGTCACTTAAGTTTGAACCCATTCTTTACTCCTCTCCCCCCACTATGTTTTAGTCATATGATATCATACTTTACATCTTTTTATTTTGTGAAGCCCTTGAGTGATTTTTACAGATTTCCTTATTTTTACTGCTTTTATGTTTCTTACTCCATTCAAAGACTCCCCTTTAACATTTTTTATTGGTCTGGTTTAATGGTCATGGATTCCTTTAACTTTTGTATGTCTGGGAAACTCTTTATCTCTCCATCTGTTCTTTTTTTTATTAGAGATTTTATTCATTTATTTAAGAGGGAGACAGCATGAGAGGGGAGAAGGTCAGAGGGAGAAGCAGACTCCCTGCAGAGCTGGGAGCCGGATGCAGGACTCGATCCTGGGACTCCGGGATCGTGACCTGAGCCGAAGGCAGTGGCCTAACCAACTGAACCACCCAGGAGTCCTCTCCATCTGTTCTTAATGAGAGCCTTGCTGGATAGAATATTCTTGGCTACAGATTTTTTTTTCCTTTCAGCACTTTGAATATATTATGCCACTCCCTTCTGACAAGTAGCATTTTTGCTGAATGATCAGCTGATAACCTTATGGGTTTTCCTTTGTATAACTATTTTCATTTCTCTTGATGCTTTTAAAATCTTCTTTTTGTTACTATTTTATCCATTTTAATTACTGTGTGTCCTGGTGTGGATCCCCTTTGGATGATTTTGTTAGGGGAATCTCTGTGCCTCCTGAATCTCAATTTCTACTTCCTTTGCCCCTTTTCAGTAAGTTTTTAACTTATTTATTCAAATAAATATTTTGTTCCCTTTGCTCTGTCGTCTTCTTCTGGGATCCCAATGGTGTGAGTTATTATGCTTGATGGAGTTAGGACTGAGTTCCTTAACGCTACTCTCATTTTGCACATTTTTTTCCCCCACCTGCTCCGCTTGATTACTTTCCATTACTCTGTCCTCCAGGTCACCAATTTGTTCCTCTCCTTCCTCTAGACTGCTCTTTATTCCCTCTAGTGTGTTTTAAATTTCATACGCTGTATTCTTCATCTCTTTTTTTTTCTCTTTTTAATCTTTGTTAAGGGTCTAATTGACTCCTCTTTCCTGAAGTCCAATGAGAATCTTTATGATCATTATTTTAAATTCTCTATCAGGCTTATTACTTATACTCATTTCACTTCAGTCTCTTGCTGTGGTTTTGTCCTGTTCTTTCCTTTGGAACATACTCCTCTGTCTCCTCATTTTGTTTACTTCTCTGTGTCTGTTTCTCTGTGTTAAGACAATCATAGCTACATCTGTTTTTGAAAGTAGTGGTCCTGTGAAGAGGTCCTGTAGTGCCCTGGAATGCAGAGTACCCTGTTTATTGGAAACTGGTGATTCCTTTTGAGAATCCCATAATAAGTATAATGATTCTATTGATGGTTTCTTATGACTCTCATAGTCTCTCTTTCATTTTTCATTTTTTTTTCTTTTTTGTTCCTCTGATTGGATAATTTCTAGTCATCTGTCTTCAATTAACTGACTTTTTTTCCCCTTTTGCTTAATTGAATCTGTCATTGAAGCTCTCTTTTGAGTTTTCCAATTCAGTCATTGCATTTTTTAGCTACAAAATTTCCATTTGGTTCTTTTTTATGGTTTCTGTATCTTTGTTGAACTTGTGATTTTGTTACTATTTTTCTGATTTCACTTATTTGTCATAATGTGCCCCCTGAAAGCTCACTGACCCACTTTAAGGCAGTTATTTTGAATTGTTTTGTCAAGTAACTTACAGATTTACATTTATCTGCAATCAGTCATTGGAACCTTATTTTTTTCCTTTGGTGTTGTATTTACTTGATTTTTTTATGCTCCTCTAAGCCTTGCATTGCTGACTTTACATTTAAAAAGCACTCACCTCCTCCATTCTCTGCTGACTGATCAGGAGGGAAAAACCACCTATCAGCCCATCTAGAGATTCTGAAGGTCTCTCAGACTTTTTCAGTGGATGTGGCCATTTCATTCCTTTTATTCTTTTTATGAGTGGAAAGTCATAGATTTGTGTGCCTTCTTTCAGTCCTATGAAACTAACCTGGGTGCCAGAGACGTCAACTTATTTTGCCCTGAAATGTTGAAGATTGTATCCCTCCCAGTCCAACAGAATCAAGTTGCAGCTGATATTCATGCACTGTCTGAGGAGTCTACCATGCTCTATTTGTAGAGGAGCATAGAGTTCTGGCTGTAGGGTAGATGTGTGGAGTGTTGGGGGCAAGCAAAAACTAGTTGTTGAGGTTCACAGTTTAGGCATCCTATGAGGTTCATAGATGGGGCTCTTGGTGCTGACTGTGAGCTGTTGCTATGATCCATAGCTGAGATCCACAGTGAGTTACTATGAGCCCCTGCTCCTTTCCCCCCCAGCTACCCTCAGATTATTCTTTTGTGTTCATCCTCCATGTATTTTTGGTGGGGTGAGACAGAAGTGGGCCTTTATCGAAGTGTCCCATAAGGATGGAGAAGTCACATGCTCACTTGATTTTTACTTTGCTCTGTGGCAAAAATCATAGCCTGAAGGGGTCTCTCTTGGAATAGAGTTATGCTGTCTTAGGGGAGGGATAATATGAATGAACTTACTAACTTTCAGTGTCTCTATTCTCAGAATTTTTCTGTTGTTTGAACCTCTCATTGGATTTCAGGGCTTCCATAAATGTTTTCTCATCTATGGGTGGTTGTTAAAATCAGTGATTCTGTGGGGGGTTGGAGACTGGAACCTATTATTCTGCCATGTTGCTGATATCTCTGAATATTAATTATTGAATGATAAAGTTTATATTTAATTTTTGGTAGTTTCTCTCGTCCTTATTAATTATTCTTTTGAATACATAAAACACTAATATGTTTCAAAATATCAAGACTGTAATAAAATATTCAGAAAATTGTCACTTGTTCTTCATCTCTTTTATCTTGTTCCCAACCCTATTCCCAACACTCACTAGTAACCAATTTTATTGATTTTTAGTTTTCCTTCTTTTTGTTTCCTTTTGAAAAACAAGTATATTTTCTTTCTCCATCTTTCTTACCCAAGGCCGCACATTTTATATGTTTTGTATACTTTCATATGTTATATACTCTTTTTCCCCTATCAACATTATAGACAACAAATCTCTTCCTATAAGTTCATAGAGATATTTCTTATTCATTTTTACATTGTGTTGATATATCATCATTTATTCA
>ML100268.1:0-12956 GCA_003697995.1 Taxidea taxus jeffersonii
TTCCAGAAGTCCACTGCTTTCCAGAAGTCCACTGCTTTCCTCTTTCCCACTGTCACTATCCTAAACCAAACTCATCATCTTCCTGGTTTACCATGCCCTCCTGACAGTCCTTTCTGCAGTTTTTCTCCACTCCCACCTATTCTCCATACACCACATTGTTTTAAAATGCAAATAGTATCCTACCTCTCCCCTGTTTATACCCCTTTTAACTTGTAAACACTGTGGATGCCTGGCTGGCTCAGTTGGAAGAGCACACAACTCTTAATGTTGGGATTGTGAGTTCAAACCCTGTATTGAATGTAGAGATTACTAAAAAACAAATAAACTTTATTTAAAGGGGAAAACAAGAACAAAAACAAAAAAACCGTGCACTGATCTTAAGCTAAAATCCCAGCTCCTTAGCAGGGCAACCTACTGCTTCTTTCGCCACTGCCATCTCTCTCCAATTCCTTATTCTCTCCTCAGATTCAATTTTTACTAATTACTATGCACTGTTTAGTTCCTTGAAGGTACCATTCTCTCTTTTCTCTGAGTCTTTGCACATGCTATTTCCTATCGTAAGAAACTCTTCTACTCTTGGGGTGCCTGGGTAGTTCAGTTGGTTAAGCATCTGCTTTTGGCTTAGGTCATGATCCCAGGGTCCTGGGATCGAGTCCCACAGCAGCCTCCTTGCTCAGTGGGGAGACTGCTTCTCCCTCTATCTCTGTGATTCGACTCATTTTCATTCTCTCTCAAATAAATAATAAAATCTAAAGAAAGAAAAAGAGAGAGAATGAAAAACTCTTCTACTCTCTTCTCACTGGTCTTCTAACCCCACTTTGCTCACTCCTTTAGCATAAAGGGTCATAAAAATAAGTGTGTCATAAGAAAATCATAAATAACCGAGGAAGAAAAAGTCACCCATTTAGGACAAATCCTGTAGGAGTTCAGCTCTCAGAGGGGAGATGTATGGGTGGTACAGTTGGTTAAGCATCCTGACTCTTGGTTTTGGCTCAGATTGTGATCTCAGCGTTGTAAGGTCAAGCCCTGCGTCAGCCTTCATGCTCAGTGCAGAGTCCACTCCAGACTCTATCTCCCTCTCCCTCTGCCCCTCCCCCCCCCCAAATCTTAAGAAGAAGGAGGAGGAGGAGAGAGCTCTGTGAGTAACACCATTGATGAAAGAAAGGGCTGGGCAGGCTGGAGAATGGAAAGAATAGAGGTCCCTCTAAAGAATAAAGTGGGGAGGGCTGAGTGAATGGGTGGCAGAAGGGAGAGATTAGAGGAGGTGAAAGACCTTGAAAGCCAAGATAGAGTTTGATCTTCCTTGTTAAACAATGGGGAAACTTGAACTGTTTTTAAACTGGCAAATGACTACCTCCAGTTCTTATATTAGAAAGATGTGAACAACAGAGTGCAGAGGAATGAGGCCGGGGAGATGGGTGATCTTTGGGAAAGAGGATGAGAGTGTGCCCCAGGGCAGCAGCAGGCAGAACTAGAAGGAAGCATGGATTTGAAAGAGATGTGGAGATAACCTCCTGGGCTTGATGACCAAGTGAAGGGGAGGAGAGACCCAGGAATCAGAGAGCACTCACAATGCTAGCCAGAGTAACTGGGAATATGATGAAGTCATTGGCTGAGATGAGAATCACAAAAGGAGAGCAGATTTGGAGGAAGATAATGAATTAAGTTTGGAACATGTTGGACTTTTGGGTATAAGGTCAGGAAGCCCATGTCCATAATTAAAATCAGACACAACCTGGGGTACAGCGTGTGGAGTCTTTCACAGAAACCACCTGTTAGGGTTGGTTTCATGTTTTCTGGTGTGGCATGTTTCCATGTCTCCTGTTTTCCATATCCTGACGAGGTCATGTAAATTGTTTGCCTTGCATGCAGGGAAGGAGTTGTAAAAACACAGGGCAAGTGGAGATAAAGTCTGTAAGTGGGAGAAGATCTGTTGGGCCAGGGCTGAAAATTGTACTAGAAAACTGTTTTTCTCTCCAAGCTTGTGTCAGTCACTACTCTTTCTCTTCAAGTCCTGACTCTGCTGTGATGAGCAAACTGAATTCTCAGGACAATTTCACTTCTGCTCTGCACTCAGCTCCGGGGGCACTCTGAAGCCACAGTGCAAACATTTTTCACATAGTTATGCAGTTCCTTTTTTGCTTTTGAACTCTTCACAGGTGTATATCATGTCTCCCAAGTCTTTTAATTCTTTAAAAGCCGAATTTATTCCCAACAATGTAGTTTTTTAAATTGTCATATATTAAGTTTTAAAAAAACACAAAGTGGATTGAAACTGACACTGAATTCATTTGGGGAAGAAAGGAGAAAGGACAGTAACCACCTTAAAAGGACAGAGTACATCAAGAGATAATGTGTTGGTTAGAGGTGTGAGATAGTATCAGTTCCTAACCTAGAAAGGAACCTATTCTAATACAAAAGAAATGCTTTCCCCTTCTTCTAATAATAATGACTTTGCATTCTAAATATGCTTAAAAGGAAGAGTGGAATACTGGTATTCTAATTGTCAAGTAAGTCATCTTCTCAACTGGCTAAAAAGTGTTTTTTTTCAGGTGCCACCTTTGGCTTATGAGCAATATTGATAAAATACAGGACTTGTCCTTTATGGTTAATTATATTTAGTTGTACTAAACAGTGCAAGACTGAGGGTTAAGTCTTTGACTTCCTTTTAGTTCTTCCTTTTAGTTAGAGGTCCACTCGTGTGGCCATTGTGATGTTTCGGCAACTTAAAAGAAGGGTCTTCGTGACTCAGCTCATTACATAATTCCCTGGGCAGAGGAATGAAGGTGGGACAACCCAAGTATTGCCAGTGAGCAGACTGTGCACTTGTCATTGATGGAGGAAGATGTATGTGGGGGCGGTGGGGAGAAGAGATTTTTGTTGCTAGCTGCTGAGTACCAGTAGGCTTCAGATCACAAAGATCTCTCTAGCTGCCTTGCCAGAAGCATCTGTCAGTCTACCATCAACATCACTCTTTAATATGGAACTCCCCATTAGGATCACCCTTCAGCACATATGGGAACACTGGAAGAATGAGAAGTACAACTCATAGCTTTCAACAGGGAGTGCAGTTAGTAGTAGGAAAGGAAGTGCTTCAAAAATGGATGTGAGACTACTCTTGGGAACAGCATGAAACATGACTCTGGAGGTTGGCAAAGACAAGGAGGAAAAGACACCGGAGTGATTGCCTCACAATCTTGCCAAGGGCTCCATTCCCACTCCTTTTAAAGCATACACCTTTCCCCTTCTGAGATTGCCCCAGGTACCAGGTGAACAGCAGGAAATCTCCTTCTTTGCTCTGGTGGCAGCAGTGTCTGTTGGCTCTGTGTCACATTCCTTTCCAGACTTCACAGGCCTCGGGTTACAAAGGTCTTATTGCACCATTCTTAGGAGAATAGGCATGGAGGCTGGGCTGGGATAAAGAAAAGTCCTGTGTATATCAGAGATCCAGGTGTGGCCAGATGCCAAGGCACCCCAGGTGGAAGCGGCAAGAGAAAGAATCAAATGTCTTGATTTCTAACGAGGTAGCTTTTATTTTTTTAATTTTTTTCTCTCAAGACTGTTAAATAAGACTTATCAAGATGAAACTTTTTGGGGAATTTGATGGAAAACATTTCAAAAGTTCACTTGGCATACCTACATTTCGGTTTACTGGAGAGATCTGAGAATTTAAAGCCCACAATGAATAATCTGAAACTAGAGCTCTTTTTATCCCTGCATTTTTCATAACCAAATTTCTCCTGTCATTTTATGCTATGTATGTATGAAATTACCCAATATATTACACAGCCTTTGAAATTAATACGGAAGCTGAAAGAATACTACCACAGCCCTGTTTAAACCCTATGCCATGATGGAATGTTCTTTTCTCTTGGTGATCACTTAATAATACTTTTATTAAAGATGATCTGTGTGGATAGCTAGAAACATATGGAAGATCCTTATAGGACATATACTTTTCAGTTGGTTAAAAAACAACCTAGTGTCCTGGAAAATATTCATCAGACCTCTGGAGCCGATGACTATGAGAATGAGACCTATATATATATTTAGCAATTCTTCATTTTCTTTCAGATTTGAGGGTTTCAGACAGATATTAATATATTTGCAATGAATTGAATTGGAAAAGGCTCTGAGTGTCTATATCCAGGGAATGTCTGGGCTGAAACTTACAGATTAATTAGAGATGCAAGACCTGTTCAGCTCTACATAAAACAAACACATCTAAGGGAGCACCTAAGATATCAAGGTAACTCCAAATAAAATATTAATCTGTGGCACAATTTAGGAAAGGCTCATAAAGGAGACACATTAGGCAATAAGGACAGGCCAGTTACCACAGATGGTATGATGGCCACCTGCCAGATGAAGTGTCCATTCATACATACATTTATGGAGTACACATGTGTATCACAGAGTAGGCACACACACATACACATAAACAGAGCGATCTAAACCTAAACCGGAAAGACAAGGCCACAGAAAGTTTGCATGCTTATTATAAAGCAAAAAGGCCATTAATGGCATAAATGCCTTTTTTTTTTTTTTTTTTTTTCCAGCAAACTACTCCTAATCCAGCCTCAAGGCAGAGTAACCTCTGGATTTCCCGGGATTTATTTTCATTGTTATCTCAGCCTATTCAATGGGGGCTTGGGTGCCTTTTCTTGACCTTGACCAAAGCTTATTTTTATGTGGAGTGGTAAAGGCTAGGAGAGATTTGTGACCAGTGTCACTCACCATAGAATACTTGAATTGACCAACGACCACATCAAGGGAGTAAAATGAGATTTCCTCCCTTAGGTTACTCTAAAATAGCAGAACTATGAACCAAGAAATTCATTCAGTGTGAATTAAGGGCAGGGAGTATTGAAGAAGCCACCAGGCTAATAGTAAGAGGCCTTTGAGGGGGGGTGGGGGGGAAGGGTGTTGGGAGAGGGTGGTGGGGTTACATTATATGTTTAAATAAAAATAAAAATAAATAAAAATTTAAAAAAAGAGGCCTTAAACTATGGTTCCCAAGTTAGCAATCCCTAGCTTAATGATCTAAGTCAAGACACAACCTCTCTATGCTGGTTTCTTCTTCTGGAAACGAGGACATTGGCATGGATGATCTCTCAGTTCCCTTCCAACTCTAAAATTCTGTGGTATATGACTAACACAATGGTCAGAGAATATTAGAGCCGATAAATATGTTTAGACAAGTTAGGACATTCTATGTTTTTTGGATATTATTTCAGGTTAAACCTAAACTTAGTTGTCACTGACTATGAAGGAATTCTAAAAATTGGATCAGTGAAGTTTTCATTTTCAAGGACCTAAGATGTGGGATCATAATGTAATTGTAAAAATTATGGTGGCTTCTCTAGAGGGAAGTTGGATATATACTAGAGTTAATGTGAAAGTACATTTTGTTTTTATCTGGACCTCTGGATTTATCAACATGCTCTGGGTTATTATTACTTTTATAGTATATACAGTGTTGGACTTACTGCTGGGATATATTTATTCCTGATGTGTTGGAGACCAAAAAGTGTTAAAAATTATGTCCTGTAGTTAGTAAAATTATGTCCTGTAGCCCTTCTCCTTGTCTATTGCTGGTGGGGTCTGCTATGGGTAACTAATCTACCTGTCAGAAACTAGACTGCTGCTTCTACTGAGGGAATGTGGCAATAAACTTAGCTGTTGCAGGCAAATCTCAGCGTGCCTGCTTGAACAGTCCTGTACTCAGCTCTGGGGTCACAGTGTGCTGAGACACAGAGGGAGGCCAATGGAGATGAGTCAGGACCTGGCACCCACCCCACGCTCCGCCCTACTGGTAAACAGAACAGCTATTTGCCCGTCACTGGAGCCTCTCAGGGCCCCAAGACTCCAGGAAGAAACAAATACTTTAGAAGCCAAAACCCCAAGGCAAGGTAAAGAAAACAGAAATGTCCACATCCCAGCGATGATTTCACTGGTGTGAGTTCTTTAGTGGGGGAGGAGTTGTAAATGGTTCCAGCTGAACTGTTTTACCTACTTCTCAACCATAAGGCCCTTCTCTTTCACTGTTTATAGGGGGTGATGGCCTTTTTGCCTTTTAAGCCTTGACATCTCAAAACCAGGCTTTAGAATTAATTTTGATTGCTAACACATAATAACTTTATTTCTCCTCTTTTTATTACTTTTGTTTCTATTTTTATGCTATATTCTATTAAAATGCCTCTTTCGGTTAACTTACTTTTTGTTTAGTTTATTTTTCCCTGTCATTTTGGGGAGAAGCTATTAAAAGAATAAACATTACCAGGTAATACATGTAAACTACTTTACAAAGTAATTTTACACTGACTTCTTGAGGTAATTGTTTCTTTTGCATTTTTACATTGGTTGGGGAGAGAACAGTAAAGGGCTGACAATCTTGGGAATGTCCTCATCTGGCTTCATGACAATAAGTAAGTCTGGCTATTGGGAGAATACTCCTCAGCTCTCTTTCTGGTAGGACTACCTTTGGCCTTTTATCTGCTCACTGTAAAGTGTCTGGTGCATAGTCTCTGTGCTTATACTATTATTCCTAAGCCTGATGATACACTCATCTTACGGTCTTCTGTTTTTTTAGGTACCAGCAATTTCTGTTCTAAGCTTAGCAGTTGTTACATACCTGAACTGGAGGCATGGCTGGCTGATTCCTTCTAGCTCTGTCAGGTAGCGTCCCACCTCTAAAATATCAATAGCTGAACCTTCTGTTACCTTCTACTCAGTAGCCACAGCTGAGCCTGGGCTGGATATTGTGATGTCACAGAGTAGAATACTTGCTCCTCCCAAAGGCCCAGCTGAGACCCTCTGGCTTCAGCATTTTCTGTCCTGTGCATGATGGGAGGTGGGGAAGGTTAATCCTTTTATTTCTTAACTGAGCCATAGAATCATAGGTCTTACTATGGGTGGAGACCTTGGAGACCTAGTGACTAGATTTTAATCTAACTCCCTTATTTTACAGATGGGGAAATTCAGATTCCAGGTAGGTAAATGGCAGAGCTAAATCTAAACCCAGGTGCCCCCAGTGTTAGCCGCCTGTTCTTCTGAACACACTGCACTCCTGCTGGGTCCTACTCTATGGAGTTTGTCAACACCATTGTTCTCTGATAGATAGCTCTGATAGATAGTTGGATGAGTTTTATATGAATCCACCCATGACAAGAAGCCATTCAGATAATGTGCATCATGGGAAGAGAACGGAGTTTTAGGGAAGATCATTAGGTTTTCTGATAATCTATAGGTACCAGAAATAGCTCATTTTGGTCCTGGCCCACACTCAGAAATCCTGAGCCACCAGACCTCTTCTAGATTAACAAGTAATGGGACTTCTGAGTAACTGATGTTTTCAATGAGATTTAATGATAAGAATGCCCAACCCAGAATTAGCGTTGGCTGCAATGCCATACAAGGTTCTAGTGTTTGTTGAGGAGAGAATGGGAAAGAATAATTGGTAAAGCAATAGATTTTCACTGGAATTTAACTCTCTTTCATACCATTCACTTTTTCTAGATACTGTCCCCACATGGCATTAAAAAATTATATGCATTGCATGAGATGACTTGTATCTGTGAAGCGATAGACTTGTACTTACAAAATTTCTCAAGAGGGGAACATATATTGCACTTTTATAACACCAACAACTAACATTTTACATCATGTTTTAGCATTTACAAGCTATTTTCACATATATCATTTCATTTAATCTTCACAGCTCAGTGAAGTAAACAGTGTATTATTTTTAGTACAATTTTATGAGTGAGAAAATTATAACTTAGAGAGGTTGTTACTTGCACAAGATCACAAAGCTAATTAAGTGGAAAGGGTAACATCAGCTACAAACCAGATCTTCCAACCAAGCATTTTCCCCACCACAGGGCTTCCCTGGGGTGGGAGGAATTGTCATGTGGTCTGGGAACACATTTGAAGGCAGTTACATTAGGCAACCTTTTGATTAACAAAGAAGAAAGTATTCCTCTGGGTCATAAATACTATTTTACTAACCTCCTACATGTCTCAATAAAAACTTAGAGAAATGGTTAGTGAACACCAATTTCAAACTTCAAAATAATATAATCATTGCCCTTCAACCTGACA
Source organism: Taxidea taxus jeffersonii (assembly GCA_003697995.1). Classification (NCBI taxonomy): domain Eukaryota; kingdom Metazoa; phylum Chordata; class Mammalia; order Carnivora; family Mustelidae; genus Taxidea; species Taxidea taxus. The sequence goes on from ML100268.1 coordinate 8,104, forward strand.
ATTCCACATCTGTGAATTCTCCTAAGGGAATTATCATAGATATGAATAATATTTAGCTACAAGAGGTTCATTCTTTGAAGCATTGTTTATAATAGAAAACAAATAACTACTTAATACTTTCTTTAAATTAACTCTTACACTTTACTGAAATAAGAGAATTTAAAAGTAATTTTTTGGTCACTACATAAATAAAAATGTAATATAGTTACCTTAAGTGTCAAATAACCATAAAAACAGATATAACAAAGTCAGGCCCTGGGACAGTCCTATCTACCACTCTACTCACAACAGTCATGACCCCACCACGACAGGAGGGTGAATGCAGCCCACACACAGGACACCCCTGGAACAGCTTGTTCTGGTGACCAGGGGGACTGCACTTCTGTGCCCCCACAGGACATCCCTACACAAGGCCACTCCCTTAAGACTGGGAGATGTAGCTGAATTATCTAATATACAGAAACAGAGTTAGGCAAAATGAGGAGAGTGAAGAATATGTTCCAAGTGAAAAAACAAAACAAAATCTCAGGAAAAGAACTGAACAAAGCAGAGATAAGCAATCTACCCAATTGAGTTCAAAGTAATTGTCATAAAGACATTTACTTTATGAACTCAGGAGAGATAGGATGAACACAGTGAGAACTTCAATAAAGAGAATGTAAGAAAGTACCCATCAGAAATAACAGAAACCAACAATACACTAGAGGGAATACACAGATTAAGTGATACAGAATAATGGATCTGCAATCTGGAAGACAAGGTAGAGAAATCACCCAAATTGAAAAGAGAATTTTTTAAAATGAAGATATTAAACAGACCTGTAGGACAACATCAAGCATACTAATATTCATATTTTAGAGGTCCCAGAGAGAAAAGAGAGAGAGAGAGAGAAAGGGGCAGAAACTTTATTTGAATAAATAATAGCTGAACACTTCTCTAACTTGATAAAAGACACAGATATCCAGGTCCAGGAATCCCAGAAAATCCCAAGCAAGATGAACACCAAGATAAATTGTAATTAGAATGTCAAAAATTAAAGACAGAGAATCTTAAAAGCAGCAAGAGAAGAGCAGTTAGTTACATATAGGGAGCTGCTGGAAGACTAACAGCTGATCTTTCAAGCAGAAACATTGCAAGCTAGAAAGCAGTGTCATGATATATTCAAAGTGCGGAAAAAAAAAAAAAAACCCTACAACCAGGAATACTGGGCAAGTTTATCATTCAAAATTGAAAGGAAGATAAAACGTTTCTCAGATAAAAGCTAAAGGAGTTCATTACCTCTAACCAGTCTTTATTTTAAGAAATATCAAAGGATGGGGTGTCTGGGTGGCTCAGTCAGTTAAGTGTCCAACTCTTGATCTCAGCTCAGGTCATGATCTCAGGGTTGTGAGATGGAGCCCCATTTTGGCCTCCATGCTGAGTGTGGAGCCTGCTGAAGATTCTCTCTCTCCCTCCCCTTCCACCTCTCCCCACTCCCACTCTCTCTCAAGGTTTTGGGGGGGGGGGGAATCAAAGGACTTCTTTAATTGGAAAAGACCAAAACTAGAAAGAAGAAAATATATGAAAGAAAAAAATCTCATCAGTAAGGCAAATATATAGTAAAAGTAGTGGATCAACTACTTATAAAGCTAATATAAAGGTTAGAAAACAAAAGTAGTAAAAACAACTTTAAAATAATGATACACACAATAAAAAATGTAAATATGAAATAAAAAACATAAAACATGGTGGATAGGGAATAAAAAAGTAGTGCTTTTGTAATGTGTTCCAACTTAAGCCACCACCAACTTAAAAGAGTACTAAATACATAGGTTTTTATATATGAAATATATATATACATATACATATATAAACTACAAGCCAAAAAGCTGTAATAGATACACAGAAAGTAAAGAGAAAGAAATCCAAACATAACACTAAAGAAAATCATCAAATCACAACGGAAGAGACAAGGCAAGAAAGGAACAGAAAAGATCTACAGCAGCGAAATAAGTCAATTGGAGAAAGACAACTATCATATGATCTCCCTGATATGAGGAAGTGGAGATGCAATGGGGGTGGGGGTTAAGAAAAGAAAAAATGAAACAAGATGGGATCGGGAGGGAGACAAACCAATAGAGACTCTTATGGTCATAAAACAAACTGAGGGGGGTTGGGGGGGAGGGGGGTTGGGAGAGGGTGGTGGGGTTACATTATATGTTTAAATAAAAAAATTAAATTAAAAAAAAAAAGAAAAGAAAAGATCTACAGCTCTTTTGATCAGGCCTGTGGTGCTGGCAGGATGAGCAAGTGTCATGGTCTTCATACTTCCCGGAAGCTCCATATCCACCAACAAGATTGGAAGTGGCATGATAAACAGTACAAGAAAGCCCATTTGAGCACAGCCCTGAAGGCTAACCCTTTTGGAAGTATTTTCCATATGAAGAGAATTGTGCTAGAAAAAGAAGGGGATGAAGCCAAACAACCAAATTCTGCCATCAGGAAGTGTGTCAGGTCCAGCTGATCAAGAATGGCCAAAATAAATAAATAAATAAATCATAGCCTTTGTAATCATAGTTGTTGGAACTTTACTGAGGAAAATGATGAGGTTCTGGTTGATTGATTTGATCACAAAGGTCATGCTGTCAGTGACATTCCTGGCATTTGCTTTATGGTTGTCAAAGTAGCCAATGTCTCTCCTTTGGCCTTAAACAAAGGCAAGAAGGAAAGACCAAGATCATAAATTTTAAAGGTGAAAACATGACAGTATTAAATTTTCATAAATTTATGAAATTTATAAATTTTCATAAATTCATAAATTTTCATATACCAAAAAAAACCTACAAAACAATCAGAAAAAAATTAACAAGCTAGAAATAAATACATACCTATCAATAATAACATAAATGTAAATGGATTAAATGTTCTAATCAAAAGAAAGGGGGTGAATGGGTTAAAATAAGAAGACAAGACCCATCTATATGCTGCCTACAAGAGGCTCAGATCTCACTTCAGACCTAAAGACATACAGACTTAAAGTGAAGGGATAGAAGAAGATATTCTATGCAAATAGAAACAAAAAGAAAGCAATATGTATATCAAACAAAAAGCCTTTATTTTTTTATTTTTTAAGATTTTATTTGGAGAGTGAGTGAGCATGAGCAGGGGGAGGAACAGAGGGAGAGGGAGAAGCAGACTCCCCACTGAGCAGGGAGCCCACCATGGGGCTTGATCCCAGTACCTCAGGATCATGACCTGAGCCAGAAGGCAGACACGCAACAGACTGAGCCACCTAGGTGCCCCAAAATAGACTTTAAAACAAAAGCTGTAAGAAGAGACAAAAGGAGTAATACAACAAGAAGATAAAATAATTATAAATATTTATGCACCCAACATAGGAGCACCTAAATATATAAAGCAAATATTAACAGACACAGAGGGAGAAATTAACAATAATACAATAATAATAGGGGACTTTAACACTCCACTTACATCAATGGATAGATCATCCAGATGGAAATTAAGAAACATTGGCCCTAAATGACACATTAGACTAGAAGGATGTAATAGATATATACAGAACGTTGCATTGAAGACAGCCCATGTGCTCAGGTGCACATGAAACATTCTTCAGTATAGATTACATTTCAGGCCACAAAACAAGTCTCATTAGATTCAAGATTGAAATCATATCAAGCATATTTTTTTTATCACAATGGTATAGAAATCAATTACAAGAAGAAAACTGGGAATACAAATGCAGAGACTAAACAACATGCTACTAAACAATCAATGGGTCAATGAAAAAAAATCAAATAGGAAATTAAAAAATATTATGTGACAAATGAAAATAAAAACACAACATTCCAAAATCTGTAAGACACAAAAGCAGTTCTAAGAGGAAAGTTTATAGTGATACAGGCCAACCTCAAGAACAAGAAAAGTTTCAAATAAACAATCTAACCTTAAACCTAAAAAGAACTAGAGAAAGAAGAACAAAGTTAGTAGAAGGAAGGAAATAATAAAGATCAGAGTAGAAATAAATGAAATAGAGACTAAAAGAATGGTAGGTAAGATCAATGAAATTAAAAACTGGTTCTTTAAAAAATAAAATTGAGGAAACTTTAGCCAAATTCATCAACAGAAATAGAGAAAGGACTCAAGTAAATGAAGTCAGAAATGAAAGCAGAGAAGTTGCAATTGATAGCACAGATATGTCAAAGCTCATAAGAAATTACTAAAACAATTATATGCAAACAAATTGGACAGCCTAGAAGAAAATGGATAAATTACTAGAAACAGAACCTTCTGAGACTGAATCAGGAAGAAGTAGAAAATATGAACAGACCAGTCACTCTTCATGAAATTGAGTCGGTTATTAAAAGCCCAGGATCAAATAGCTTCACTGGTGAAATCTACATGATATTTAAAGAAGAGTTAATACCTATTCTTCTCAAACTGTTCCAAATAATGGAAGAGAAAGGAATGCTTCCAAACACATATACAAGATCAGCATTACCCTGATACCTAAATCAAAGACACTATAAGAAAATTACAGGCCAAGATCCCTTATGTTCATAGAGGCAAGAATTCTCAAAAAAGATTAGCAAACCAATTTCAACAATATACTGAAGGGATCATACACCATGATCAAGTGGGATCTATTCCAGTGAGTCAAGGGTGGTTGAACATCTGCAAGTCAATGTTATACACATTAACAAGACAAAGGATAAGAATCATGATCATCTCAATAGAAGCAGAATGCATTTAACAAAACTAAACATCCATTAATGATGAAAACTCTCAACAAAGTGGGTATGGGGGGAATATACCTCGAAACAATAAAGGCCATATATGAAAAACCCACAGCTAAT
>RCUC01124005.1:0-43846 GCA_003697995.1 Taxidea taxus jeffersonii
GAAGGCTATCCCTCACCCCTGACAAGCTACTAATCGGTTGGAGTGCTGCATCTCTCGCTACTATTCCTTTCTTCACTGCTGCAGACTTCCTGGCTCTCTGCTCTTCAGGCCCACATATTGATTTCCTTAACCAGTGACACCTGAGTGTTGGATCTGAACAGGGTGAGTTGAATTAGGGCTGGTGCTAAGGATGCTTGAAGGAAAAGGCCAGAAAACTGGAAGGGGCCTCATTGAACTTCTAGATGGTAAAGTTAAGGTTGGAAAGTTATCCAATTTTATAAGAAGCAAAGCCCTGAATTCAATTCAGTATTAATCCCAGTGAAGCAGTGTCTCCCATCAACCCATCTACCCATATTCTCACTTCCTCCCCAATCTTCCCAAGCAGAATACATTGAAGCAGCTTGAGTCCTGGTCTTCTAACCTGGGTAGGACCTTTGGGTCAGGTACAGGGTGGCCCAGATGTGAATGTGCCTACTCTGTCTTCTGTACATGATATAGCACTTCACATTGATAGAGGATGAAAATAATTTCCTTCTATCATTTAAGATTCTTCTACCCAATTTAATATTAAGTTGACACCAGACAGATTTAATAGGAGGGAAAAAAAGGAAAGTTTTGTCATGTGCACATAGAGGGCCAATAATGAAATCGAGACGTACAGGCAGTTTTTAGACATTTTAAACAATGAGACAATAGATTTGTGAGGACAGGCAAAACAATTGACAGGACAGGCAAAACAAATGTTTGGGAGTGCTACTTAGTGAGGAATTCAAAGCACTTTCTGGGCTGAGGTAGTAGATTAGTAAAAAGCAAGGAAGTTTGTTTTTATAGCTTTCTTGGCTTTAAAATCCCTATCTCTGGTGGGGTGCCTGGCTGGCTCACTTAATGGAACATGTGACCTGGATCTCAGGGTTATGAGTTGAAGCCCCACATTGGGCCTAGCTTACTTAAAAAATGAAAAATAAAAAAAAAAAGTAAAATCCCTATCTCTGGTGATAAGAATGTCTCTTTATTTCTTAGTACAGGGAGGGTACCATTCATAGGAGAGATTCAATTTCTGCTTTTGGGGAACAGAAGAGGGTCTGAGTGTCCTTGCCCTGGCTGTTTTCCAAATAGATTCCATTCAAAATGATCAATATGTCACTGGGACACCTTTTGGGGTGGGCTGTCCTGGGTCCCTACACCATTCTCAGAAGTCATTAGATTCTCACAGGTCTTTGAAGCAGCTGTTCTTAACCCCATTTGTGGACACAGGGCTTGGAGAGTTGAGAACCAGTTTAGAGATTCCACAGGACCAGCTCCCTGCCACATCATAAACAACCTATTGTTTACAAATAACACTATACCCTCATTTTGACCTGAGTAGCTCTTGTGAGGACAGTCCTAGTCATAGAATTTGATTGATGAGAACAATATGTCAAAACCCGAGTTCCTATATGATTGCATTCTGAAACCAAATCAAGAAGATATATAATTATGATAATGTGATAAATGGCCACAGTGAAATACGTGTGTAGTCAGAAGTGATAACAGGTTTCACACAGGCTTTGGGGAAGTGCTCTAAGGAAAGCAGGATCAGATAAACACTGTTTTGCAGAATCAATGTAACTGTAGCCTGGGGTGTGAGGGAACCAGAGCCTTCTTGCTTGGAAAATATCACCCAAGTCTTCCCCTAACTTCCTCATTCCCATAAGTGGTGACAACCCGCTCCACTTCACAGCCACAAAGCTTAAAATACCATTTTCTTTTACAGCCCTCCTCTTCAGAGAATTGATCTAGACTGTTGAATAGAGATAGCTAGAGGGTGATGGGTTCCTCCATTTGCGTAGAAGAGCAGCCAGACAGCAGGTGTTTGAAATTCTCAAAATAAACTTCACCTATTTTTGACCATTTTCTCTTTGTCTCACTCAGGATCTAGCATATTTTCACTTCTCATAAATTTAACTACCTAATGAGGTTTATCCTCTTCAAGCCTGGGAACAAAATGGTAAAGTTGGGTGCCAGTGCCTACACTGGCAAAGAAGGAATTTTAAGATGTAGGTCACCTCTTCCGGCAGTGTTGACATAATGCTTTCCTTTTTCTTTCTTGTGGACCCACTGGTGGCTCTGGTGACTGAGATGGCATCCACTCTAAAGGTTCTAGGCCCTCTCTTGACCCTGCTGTTTCCCCCAGGTGGGCTGCTTATACACAGCCAGAACCTTTCCTGGAGGGAATTCATGAAACAGCACTACCTGAGCACAAGCTGGAAATTCAGCAACTACAAATGCAATGATCTCATGAGGGAAAGAGAAGCTCTCCACAAGATAGGAACTATCACATCTTCATCTATACCTTTTGGCACAAAATCGAGCATATTTGCCTCAGGAGGTTACAGAAATGTATACATATGGGCCCAGCATCCCTTCAAAATGTTCCAGTGCTATCAGGAGGGCAACCAAAAGAGCTACAGAGAGCAGAGCAGCTACAGCTCCATTGAATTCCACTGTGACATGAACGGGTATGTCGATGGCATAAAGGACATCCAGTTGTTAGACATCAAAAAATAGAAAGTCTATCCATACCCCGACGTTCGAGTAGAGTGTCCAATACTTCCCAAGCAGGAGCCCCTGCCTCTGTCAACAGCCCTTGCTACTCCATCCTTTGCATTTATGTGCCAACGTTTTCCAACTACTTAGAGTTATGCATCATCACATGCTTGCTTCCTATCAAAACCACTCACAGTTTCTCTTCCTGGAGTACTCCTGTGCCCTCATGTATTTTATTTGCTCCTACAGTTTTTTAAGATTAAGCTCTGTATGGCTTCTCTGTTTTACTGAACAAGGCATGTTCCTGAAAGGGACTCTCATTACACTGACCAAACCTCAATGGTCTTCCTTCCCTAAGTAAATTATGTCACTTTAACGTGTGTAACATTTACATATATTATATGCTGTGTGATTGGTGGAGGTGTCCCAGGGTGTGTGATACAGATTGTGCTTGGATAGGATGGGTGCACACTGTAGCTTTAAGATGTGTGTCATTGGACTTATTCCTTAAACATGTCTCTACGGAAACACATGCATTTTAGATAGGTTAAGGCAATATGCTTCCCGAGGCATAATATATTAAGTAGAAGATAATGGCAGAACTAATACATTACATGTTAATTTAAAAAAAGAAACAGAAAAGAAAGAAGATAATGGCAGAAATGGGGTTTCTGATTATAATCATTTTCACTAGGCAGAGGTATAGAGTGGATATGGGATGTTAAAAGGTAACCTTCAAGAATGGGTCTTAAAATTAAATTTGTTGGAGGAAAGAGGAAGTTAATTGCAGAAGGGAATGTTGACAACACAAGTAAGTAACGTCCATGAGAATTCGGTTTGCCAAATGGCTAAGAGTGATACAGAGAAGGAGAAACCTTCACTTCATACAATTTTGCCTTGAGCAGGTATGGGGAGGAGAAATGTGGAACATTAAAATACCTTGTGTCCTTTACCCTCCTGCCTTGTTGAATGACTCCAGTCTTGAAATAATTGGAGAAAAGGCCAAGATCATAACATTTTCAGTTAGGTGGATGCATTCCTAGTCCTAGACACCTAGCCCCCATGAGTAGCCAAGGAATCTAGGTTGGCCATCGTTTTTCAAGAACAGCTCCTGAGCTTTGCAATTTTTCAGTGCTCCTGGGGATGGGCAGATACTGGGGAGATGATGATTTATAGTAACCAAACTCACAAGAGATTAGTGTTAAACCAGTTGTTCTGTATCAATAATCAATATAAACATGAGGAATACTGATTGTTTTTCTTAGTTGATAAAAGCTGCCTCAAAATGTCTGGTGTGGGGCACCAGGATGGCTCAGTCTGTTAAGTGTTGGCTCTGAATTTTGACTCAGGTCATGATCTCAGGGTCATGAGATTGAGCCCCACATCCAGCTCTGTCATGAGTGTGGAGCTTGCTTGGGATTGTCTCTCCCTCTCACTCTGTCACCACGCCATACTCTCACACACTATCTCTCTCAAAAAATGGAAAAAGAACCCCAGAAAATCAAATAAAACAAAAACAAATGTAGGGGCATAGTTTGAGTTACTGTATTCTGGTTGCCTATACTTATATTCCAGGTCTCCCACAGTAAGTTCTCACAACACTTTAGAATCTCTAAAAATTCCTTTTATTAATGGGTTAAAAGATGGTAGTGAGGGGCACCTGGGTGGCTCAGTGGGTTAAAGCCTCTGCCTTCGGCTCGGGTCATGATCTCAGGTTCCTGGGATCGAGCCCCACATCGGGCTCTCTGCTCGGCGGGGAGCCTGCTTCCTCCTCTCTCTGCCTGCCTCTCTGCATCCTTGTGATCTATCTCTGTCAAATAAATAAATAAAATCTAAAAAAAAAAAAAAATCCTTAAAAGATGGTAGTGAATACCATATGGTAGGAAAATGAATTTAATCACAATTAATATAATAGCTTTGTGCTGTTGCTTGGGTTTTCCCACATCCACTCCACCCCACCCCACTTGGATAGCTGCATATTCATTTCCTTTTGGGAACTATTCTCACCATGCTTGTGTGCAGTATAACTGGGGTCATCCCAAGGTTTCAAATCCCCTCTACTGACTCAAGTGATGGTCATGAGATTCAAGTTAGGCCAACCAGACTCTTTCCTATAGGAGACCAGAATGTAACACCCCAAAAGATGGCTCTTTGGCATGCAGATGATTTTGAGCTGATTATTTTGAGAAACAAAAGACAAAGGAGAAGCTCTAAAAGTAGCCTATAAATCACCCATTTACAAATAAGGGACATTTATCATCATAGAGAAAATCTCTATCCCTAAGGGTGTTTCCCTGTGCCTAGTAACAAAATAAACGTGCCTCTAAGTCACAAGAAACTCAATCAAGAAAGCACAGACTTAACTCTGCTTAACAAACCTTACCTTTGTTTCCTATACTTTCCCTGGTTTCCTTCCTGGAGCCTGCCTTGCCCACACTCTTCTTCCTTTGTTTTAGCTGAAGATGGTCTGTTAGCCCAAGCTCTGATCACCTCTTTGAATGACTCTTCCTGATGTGAAGAACAAAGGCAGAGGAAATCTAGAAAGAACATTAAATTTCCTTACAACATGCCACCAATGGACAAGTACTTGGGACAGGCCGAGAGACCTTCTTGAAAGAGCTAGCTGCCTCAATATTAATACTTTGCTAAAGGAAAAAGGTAACCTTAGCCTGACATTAGCCCAACCCCCTGGATCTTGTAAGTGCCCCTTAACATATAAAAATCCCTTTGGAAATTCCTTTATCACTACCCCAGGCTATATGTGAGCAATCATCCTTCAAGCCTGTGGCCCACTGACAGACATCTGAAGGATCTTAAGACTCAAGATGTACTACACCCTAGTAAATGACCTCATCTTAACAGCAGCTAGGCCTGCAAGGCCCTAAAACCCATACTTCCAAACTCCTTAGAGACTTGGTTATCCCTAACCCCACCCCATCTTAAGAGTAGAGAATCAGCCCCTCCTTACAACCCCAGTGTAGTTTTGTCTGCCCAGGAGTCCTGTCGCAGTACGTTCCTTACTTAAAAACCACCATTTTTGTACAAAAGATGCCTCAAAAGATCTTTCTTGATCATTCACTCCTGGACCCCAACATCACCATATTTCACACCAATCCCTGCATTTTTGTCATGTATATATGAAATATCCATGCTAATAAGCATGTTTGCTTTTCTTTTGTTAATCTGTCTTATGTTATAAAGGCCAGAGCTGAGAGGAAATGAGAGAAAAAAAGACTGCTTCTTCCCCTACACTGATCTCCAAGACTGAATCTCTAGTAATGGTACAAATGATGTGGTAAATAACGGCAAAAGAAAACTTAAATTTCCATACTTCCTACAACCCATTGACCAGTCCTTGAAAGAGGTAGAGTGACATTCATGTGGGAACTGACCTGCTTACATATTGACAGTTTACTAAGGACCAAAAGCAAACTTAGCTTATCATTATCCCAACCACCCAGGATCCTGTAAGCCTACCTTAACACCAAAAATTCCCTTGGAAACTACCCTTGTCTCTACTCTGGAAGATATATCTTGGCAATCATTCTCCAAGCATATGGCTCACTGATATACATCTGAAGGTTCCCATGACTAGGGCTCGATTACACAGTAATAAATCACCTTTTCCTAACAATAGCTAGCCTCCTCAATGTCCTGGATATCTTCCTCCCAAAATTCCTTAGAGACTTATGCTACTTTTCACTTCCTCCCAACTTCAAGCTATGTCAAGGGTCGCTTTCTCATGACCCACTTTCTGTGCAGCTTTCTGCCCTCAGGTCCTGTCCACATGCTTGCAAAAAACCACCATTTTGCACCAAAGAAATGTCTCAAGACATTGTCTCAAGAATTCTTTCTTTGGTGTTGGCTTCAAACCCTAACATCTTTCCTATATCATCTATACTTGGAGGGTGATGATACACCCCAACTCCATGAAGAAAGAAGCTCCTTCACTACAACCCTCCCACCTTACCCTAGGTATCTTTTTATCTGGCTCTTTATCTGTCTCCTTTACCATATCCTTTAAGAAACTGATAAACCATCAGTGTTTCCTCGAGTTCTGTGTGCTACTCTAGCAAAATAATGAAGCAAACAAGGGAGTTGGGGGAAGATCAGTTTTATAGCCAGGCAGTCAGAAGCACAGGTGACAAGCTGGACTGGGGGAGTCTTGTGTATTTGTGGTGTGTTTTCTCCTAAAAAACTGAAATCATGGAGCTCAAAATGGTAAAGTTTCAGGGAAGAAAACACTCAACCCATATCAGGAGTTCATAGTTTCCTCACACTTCTTTGAGGAAGTTATCACTTCTCCTTTGTTCCTTTAAGGAGACTTGGTCTTCCTGCATGTGCAGGAAGACTGGCTTTAAACAGTGAGTTGGAGAGTGTGGGTCTCATCCACACTGTGCACAAGAAGTGCACCTTACAAGCCCTAGGTTTCCCATTCCTCTTTCATAGGTCTCAGAACCCTTCCGTGCTGCATGCAGGCCACGCATGCATACCTGGCAGAGGAACAGCGGACAAAAGCCTCTGAGCCTGGGACTAACCACAGCCTCTGTCCTCAGCAGGAGCCCCAGCTAGAGACCTGGTAAGAGGAGAAGCCTGGGGGTTGTGGACAGTAGAGCTGTGATGATGGCCAGAAGGTCCAGGTCACATAGATGGAGGATAAATATTCCAGGAGGGAGGAGGGAAGAGACAAGTTTCTCCTTGCATAAGCGTGGATGAAACAGAAGAATAGGATCTTCCAGTCAGAGGAAATATCATCTTAACTCACATTCCTCCTCCCTGGGCTTTAGCTCCTTTCCAAAATTGTGAGAATCATGTCAGAAAGAAAGAGTCTCTTTCTTAGAACAAAAGATATTCCAAGTGCTCCTATCACTTAGGAATTTACAAGGGTTTCACGAGCTCTGTGCCAGGAATCAGAGACAGAAATCAACACATATTTTCTACTCTATCAAAGGGATCCAGTCGTTGATACCGTTTTTTTTTAAACTCCCCAGTGAATTTCATATGAAACCAGAGTTGAGAATGGCTGGAACATTTGCTAAATTTCTTGCTAAGATTTGCCACAGTTGTATCTTTCTAGAATCACTGTCAGATCATTGAAGCTGATTTAGGGGTATATCTAAATGAATATCTGATTTAGTGAGTTTTCCTGACTCTCCCACAATACATGATTGCATGCAGAAAGGAACACAAAACTGACAGTCCACCATGATCTGGTCGATTTACTTAGAACTAACACTTATGAGCATAGAAGATTTTCCCCAAGTTATCCTCATTTTTACTTCCACAATTTCTTCAATCTATGAGTTCCCTAACATATAAATAACCATATTCAAGTACTAGGTGAGTAAGAGTGAGTAACTGAGTGGGTTGGGGTTTTTTTTAGGTTTTATTTATTTATTTGACAGAGATCACAAGTAGTCAGAGAGACAGGAAGAGAGAGAGGAGGAAGCAGTCTCCCTTCTGAGCAGAGAGCCCGATTCAGGGCTCAGTCCCAAAACCCTGGGATCATGACCTGAGCCAAGGGCAGAGGCTTAACCCACTGAGACACCCAGGTGCCCCTGAGTGGTTTGATTAAAGGAAATTCAGCCTTTTACTAGGTTACTTTCTCCAAGAATCTGCTGAAATGTCCAGGTAAGTAATAGAGTACATTAAGTCCACTGTGATTACTGATCAGGTCGTTGCATGCCACCTGATGACCCTTTACCCTGAGGATGATGTTCCTACACTGGTTTCTACCAAATGTCAGCACAGATCCTTGTGTCCACTCCCCTACACTTGGCTTGAATACTTTGACACTCTGATGGAAATGCCATGCTGCTTAAGATGAATACTATTGAAAGCTGCTCTAAATTGGAGGACTCAAGTCCCATGAGAGAAGTTCCCCTACTAGGTACCTGCTTTCTCAAGTGCCAGGTTGTCCTGGCCTTCTTATGACTTCCCACTGAGAGGGGCCTTGAGTATTTAGCACTCTCAAAATCCAGGCTCCTGAACGCTGAAACTTTCATATTTCTGTCTTTGTTTCTAAGCCCTGACATAAATATGTGGCGTAAAGGAAGGTGAGTCCAGCTAGCACAGCTGTTAAAGGAATCGCTTGGTTTGGAAAGAACCATATGCAGAACAGATAACTGACACACTCGTAACTACTTCAGCAGGTGGCCTTTCTGATAGGCATTATGTTTGGCTGCTACTCAAAGACAGATCAGTCTACAAAGCACTTTGACATACACTGGACTGTTAACCCAGTGAGTCTAGGCAAGGAAATGGAAAGGTATGAGGGGTAGCAGAATAGGCCACTCCTAAATATTCCTTTTTGGCTTAAGAATTATGTTAAGCTGTTTATTGTGAAAAAGTAGAGGAGAAGTTGTAAAAGCAGAGTCAAGGTAACTCCTTTGTAGGGGAAACTTACATTAGAAAGAGGCCTGTTCAGGGAAGTGAAACATGACATGGGTCACCTTCATCTGAGAGAGTCATCTCCCTGGCAGGGCAAATATTGTTTCTCAAATATTTTCTCCTCTCACCTTCCTCTGAATTGCATTCCCCCCTTTTAAAGCCCTAGACCCCGATCCTTTCCATAGTCAGGATGGTCCATAAGACTCAGTTGGCTACCTGCTTTTAAGAATAATGTTTTTGTGGGGCTCCAGTATGTAAGTACATATTAAAATAATTTTTGTCCCATTAAGTTGACTTTTTATTAAGGGGTAGGTATTTTCAGCCAAGAACCTAAAACGGTAAGGAACAATTATTTTTCTTCCCCTGAACCTAGGACCTACATTTTCAGTCCCAGCCAAATTCTTTTTTTAGTGACTTCCTTTATTTATTTGAGAGAGACAGTGTAGAAAGCAGGTACCCAAGAGGGTGGGAGAGATAGAAGAGGGAGAAGCAGGTTCTCCTCTAAGCAGGAAGGCAGAAAGAGGCTCAAGGTGACCAAGAGATCATGACCTGAAGCCATGGCAGAGGCTTAACAGATTAACCCACTGAGATATCCGTTTTCCCCACCACCAGCCAAACCTTAATCGCTGTCCTTCAGTGGTTAAATCAACTATCTTTTCCAAAACAGCATGACTTCTGTGATATTTCAGTATTCAGGAGGGCAGGATGTTTTCAATTCCCCAGCGCTTTTTTTCCCCTTGATCTATGCTTTCTCTTCATGCATTGAAATAGATCATGGGAGAATTGACTCTATGGCTACAGTGAGTTACATTTAAAACACTATCTGATGAAATACAGAAACCAATAGTAAAGATGTACAGTGTATCAGTTGTCAGGGTTAGAATCTGTGTGTGAAATACTATGCACATACTATGAGGTGTACTTGTCACCTCCAAATAAGCATAGACCATGGTTTCAAGGGAAATATGTAAAAGTCTTGAGCACAGTTTGAAGCAATGGAACACATTCTTGCTCCAAAGTCCCAGGGATGCAATGGTGGGGGTAGTAGCGGAAGCCTTGGGTTGCTGAATAACCTCAAAGTTCGCCTAGGGCCCAGACAGTTCTCCTGAGTATATTAGGAAATGCCACCTAGATGGCTCCAAGCTGGCAATGATGTGAAAGACATCCCAAACACACACACACTCAAGGTCATTACAATGCGACAGAAAGTGATCTTATTTGCTGTGAACAAAATATAACAAAGCTTGGCAAAAGTTCCAAGATTATAAACATAAAGAGGCCTCTTGGCTATCACCTTCCTTCAAAACACACAGAGCTACAAAGCAGAAAGGAATGCTCTTTGTTTGTGTCCCAAACTTTGGCCTGGTATCATGGCCCCCTAATTCCCTCACTCCCCTCCTTCTTTCCTCTATGGGAACCACGATAATCAACAAAGGAAAAGAAAAGGCAGAAGAGATCATGGCAAAACCTGCACAGAGTGAGAAGGAACATAATGTAAACTTTAGTCTTTTTCCAACCTTACAGGAAGCAGACAATTGGGAGGGTGGCCTGGCTGACGAGGGTCCCAGGCAACAACGTAGAACCTGTTCTGGGGAGTAGTACTGTAGCGGGGCGGTCAGGATATCTCCCTCCAGTGTGATAGCAGGAAGTCATGTTAATAGGATTTGCACTCTGGTGGCAGTTATTCCCATGAGGCCTGCAGGTTCTGTTGGGCCAAATACAAGTAAGCGTCACATTCTGTAAGTGATGAAGTTCTAGAATCTGGGTGAGTTTCAGTGGGGTGAGGTCCAGAGCCAATGACCAAGAAAGAATTCTTGAGACATCTTTGGTGCAAAATGGTGGTTTATTAAAGCATGGGGACAGGACCAGTGGGCAGCAAGAGCGGCTGCCTGGGTTGTGAGGGATGGCAGGTTATATACCATGGGCGTGGGGGAAGTAAGGAAAAGGGAGGTTTCAATAGAACTTTCATATGCTAAAGAGGACCTACAAAGATACCTGATACCAGAGGCCTTGCCGCCAGAGGCCTTGCAGGTGTCAAGGTTCTTTTTTTCCCTTTTAGCAAGCCATTAACATTACCATAGTTGGGACATTCTTAAAGAATGTCACATTTGTCCCACCCAGGAGTAAGGGTGAAGGGGAGATTGCAGGAGCTCCAGCCCCAAGACCTGGTAAGAGAAGAAGCCTGGGGGCTGTGGAGAGTAGAGCTGGGATGATGGCCACAAGGTCCCCAGTTAAATAGATGGAGGAGAAATATTCCAGGAGGGAGGAGGGAAGAGATAAGTATCTACATAAACACAGGACAAAGAGAAGAATAGGATCTGCCAGTCAGAGAAACGGTCATCTCACTTCACATTCCTCCTCCCTGGGCTTCAGGTCCTTCCTAAAATTGTGAGACTCACATCAGAAAGAAGATGGTTTTTAAAAAAATGGATGAAAGAAATCTTGAGAGGCGTCTGGGTGGCTCAGTGGGTTAAAGCCTCTGCCTTCGGCTCGGGTCATGATCCCAGGGTCCTGGGATCGAGCCCCATATCGGGCTCTCTGCTAGGCGGGGAGCCTGCTTCCTCCTCTCTCTCTGCCTGCCTCTCTGCCTACTTGTGATCTCTGTCTGTCAAATAAATAAATAAATAAATAAAATCTTCAAAAAAAAAGAAAGAAAGAAAGAAAGAAATCTTGAAAGGCGCAATGAAGATCTAAATGGTTGTGAATGATAAATTTTGCTCTTACTGCCTCTACTGTGATCTCTCACTTTCTTCCTTCTTCCTACACAGAAGAGATGATGCTGGATCTTCTGGGACCCTTTCCTCTCCTCCTGCTGCTGCTGGGATCATGGGGGTCAGTGCTTCCCCCTGGTGCTTGGGCTCAACCCTCCACCAGTGTTCAAAGGTTTATACTTCAGCATATTAGTGCAGGTCCTGTCCAGTGGAACATGGAAATATCTCGTGTCAATCATCTTGAACGGAGCTGTAAGCATGAAAACACCTTCTTGCACGACTTCTTCCAGAATGTGTCAGATACCTATATTTTGCCCTATAGGATCTGCAGGAATGGCCAGAATAACTGCCACCAGAGTGTAAATTGTACTGGCATGACTCACTGCTATGACGCTGGAGGAACATACCCCAACTGCAGCTATAGCATTACTCTCCAGAACCGGTTCTACATTGTTGCCATAACGACTCTCAGCCAGGCTACCCTCCCAATCTTCTGCTTCCTATATACTTAGATTTTACCAGCCCTCTGCTTTCTGTACAGTTAGGTTAAGACCAAGGTTTCCATTGCCTTCCCTCTCACTTGGTGCAGGTTCTTTTATGGTCTCTTCTGCCTTCTGTTTCCTTTGTTCACTTTCATAATTCCCTTAGAAGACAGAAGGAAGGGACTGGGAGAATTACAGGGTCAAGATGCGAGACCAGACTTGGGGATAAAAACAAATAGGATTCTTTTCTGTTTTGGAGCTTTGTATGTTTTGGTGGAAGGCAATACGGAAAAGGGCAATGAAAGACACAGGCCCCATATTTTTAATCTTGAAATTTGTCCCAAGCTTTGTTGTATTGTGTTCACTACAATTAAATCAATTTCTGTTGCACCCAAACTCCATGCACACTGAAGCTCCTTCATGAGGGACCCTCCCAGACCTTACCTTACATATCTCTTTATCTGACTGTTCATCTCACTCCTTATCACATCCTTTCATAAACTGGTAAACAAAACTGTCCCCTTGAGTTTTGTGAGCAGCTTTAGCAAATCAGTGAAACAAACAAGGGGTAGTGGGAAGCTCAGATTTATAGCCAGGCAGTCAGAAGCACAGATGACAAGCTGGACTTGGCATGGCACCTGGACTGGGGGAGTCTTGTGAAACTGATCCCTTAACCTAAGGGAGCTGACACTATCTGCAGGGAGGTAGTGTAGAGTTAAATTGTAGAATATCCAGGGCGCCTGGGTGGCTCAGTGGTTAAAGCCTCTGCCTTCAGCTTGGGTCATGATCCCAGGGTCCTGGGATCGAGCCCCACATTGGGCTCTCCGCTCAGCAGGGAGCCTGCCTCCTCCTCTCTCTCTCTCTCTCTCTCTCTCTGCCTGCCTCTCTGCCTACTTGTGATCTATCAAATAAATAAATAAAAATCTTTTTAAAAAATTGTAGAATATCCAGACAGTATCCCAGAGTGGCCTAGTGTAGGACACGACCCACACATACACATGTGGTGTCTGAAGTGCTGTGAGTGTGGTAGAAGTGTGACAGTAAAGGAGAGACACACTGGGTGTGGTACATAAACAATGAATTCTGTTATACTGAAAAGAAATTAAATAAATAAATAAATTTTTTTTAAAAAAAGGAGAGACACAGAAGCTGTTTGTCCCAACTCAATTCCTTTAAATGAAATTATGAACACTTAATAAACAACCAAATGAATTTCTGAGGATGGACTCTGGACTTTATGGAATGTTTTTAAAGGTCCCTGCCTGACTGTAATGGGCAGTCTGATTCAGGAACTACTGTCCATCTAGAGGTAGGACTACCGGGCAAGGGGGAGGGGAGGAGAAGGAAGAGAGGAGAAGAGAGACACCACATGTAGCCCACAAAGATGAAATAGTTGTTGTCTGGCCCTCTATAGAAAAGATCTGCTACTTCTGGTCAACAAAACTATTCCATGGAAGTTGTCTTCTGGCTGTGGCTGACCCAGGTGGCTGGAATTCAGTAGGAGGGAAGACACCCACCAGGCTGAGCATTTGTAACTGTGCCTCAGGAAATCATGGACTCAGGACTGGAAAGATATTTGGCCTCTTGGTGTCTCTCATCAGTGTTCTTTTCTATGCATTCCCTCAGTCTGTAGGTAACAGATTCATTTCCTCAGCCCTTCTCTTTCTCGTGGTGAGCCCACATTCATCTTACTTTCTATTTCTCCTATAAATATAATTTCCTGCTGAAGGATGTCTGATTGACCCACCTGCATCAGTCAATCATATCACTCAGACAGAGTTCAATGGCACATATGTGCCTTCTGGAGCCTTCTTCTGTGGGCCACGCAGGAGATAAGATTAGAGCTGGAACTGCCCTTGCACAGAAAATTGGAGTCGCCGATCTGGCCCCCAAGTCAGGGATGCCCAACCACACATTTTGCAACACTTTTGAAGTTCCCACCTTTTAAGTTTTCACTTAACTTTTTTTTTTAATGTAAACTACACTGAATGTGAGGATTGAACTCCTAACTTTGAGATGAAATGTCTCATGCTGTACCTACTTTTTAAGGCACCCCTTAAAAGTCTGCCTGTAGTGGAGGGAGGTGACCAGAGCCAGCAGGGCCTGGACTGAGACCCACACTTGCTCCCATCCTGTGTTTCCCCTTCCAGGCTTTCCTGACCCTCTGCCTTTCCTCCCAGCACAGGAAGTTCTGAGGAGCTTCAGGATCTGTGGCTCTGGTGGCATCCTAAGGCCAGACCTCATTCCAAGAGGGTGAGCCCTGTTTTAAAGATGTCACAGTTCTCAGAGAAAATGAGCTAAGGACACAATTCAAATTGTGTCACCTACCACAACTATGTGGAAACAGAATTTGACTTTTGGATCAGATGACATTGTACTTTTAAAGAACAAAAGAAAATTTGTATTGATTAGAAGATGTGGGACCAGTAAGAGCATGGTGCTGCTCTGACAGCCTGACCTCCTATCTTACACGGACGCCTTAGCTACTTCATGGGAAAGGGCGGGGAGTAGACTATCTAAACCTGTTCTGATCGATTAATTTCCTAGTATGAATCCTTTTTTCTGTACATCATCCTTTCAATTTGTAAAGTTATTTTTGAAAATGCCATACTATCTACACAGGCTAACATAAACAAAGGAAGTGTTGTTTGTCCACATGTGAGGCAAGCCTGCCAAGGACAGCCCAGTGTGCAGGTGGAAGAGGAGGGGCCAGAGAGTTTCACCAGAGAGGAGAAGCTAAGCTCAGGGGGATGGGGATTCTTCTGGAATTCCTCATACTTCTAGGTGGGTTTTATTAAGTCCTTCCCCTGCCCTCTCATGGGCTCATTTCAAGTTTAAGGTGATTAATTACTTTTCAAAATTTAAGCAATGTAGATCAATACAAGCCAATATATAGAACTCAACACTAATAAATATTGTTTTTCATTTACTTAGCATTTTTTAAATAAAGAAAATATAAAAACCCTGGAGTCCTCTTTATGCCTCTCTCCATTCTCACTCCTCCTAACTCTTCTGAGATGAATGCATAAATTTAGAGTGCATACAGTTCTATTTTTACATTTGTACTCCATCTAGAACATATTCTGAAGAAGCATTAGCCTTTCAAATTTGCTCTTCTTAAAGTTGTTTTGGCTCATCTAGGGGTGCTAGGCTGACTCAATGGATAGAGCATTGTACTCTTGTTCTTGGGGTTGTGAGTTTGACTCCTACCTTGGATATAGAGATTACTTAAAAATAAAATCTTTTTTTTTTAAAGATTTATTTAGTTATTTATTTGACAGAGATCACAAGTAGACAGAGAGGCAGGCAGAGAGAGGAAGGGAAGCAGGCTCCCTGCTGAGCAGAGAGCCCAATGCAGGGCTCGATCCCAGGACCCTGGGATCATGACCTGAGCCGAAGGCAGAGGCTTAACCCACTGAGCCACCCAGGAGCCCCTTAAAAATAAAATCTTAAAACAAAAAGTTTTTTGGCAGTTCTAGGTTCTTTGCCTTTTTTTTTTTAAGATTTTGTTTATTTATTTATTTATTTATATGATAGACAGAAATCACAAGTAGGCCAAGAGGCAGGCAGGCAGAGAGAGAGAGGGAAAAGCAGGCTCCTTGCTGAGCAGAGAGCCTGTTGCGGGGCTCAATCCCAGGACCCTGAGATCATGACCTGAGCCGAAGGCAGAGGCTTAACCCACTGAGCCACCCAGGTGCCCCTCTTTGCATTTCCATATGATTTTAGAATTAGCTAATCCTCCAGTGATTTTGATTAGGGTGAAGTGGAATCTATACATCAATTTGGGGTGAATCCACATCGTAATAATACTGAGTCTTTAGACACATGAACATAGGATGGCTCTCTTTAAATTCTCTTGGCACATCTGTTGATTTTAAGTATGGAGGGGATTCAGGTGTGCTATCCCAAACTGTGGCACCTTGGCAGAATAAAAGTGAGTCTCATCAATCTGTTCCCATTCCTGGGATGAAGAGGGATAGCATGGAGCCTTCCCTTCTGTCCTCACTAACTCTAAGATCTAGGACTCTAGTCTGGGATGTCGGGTGGGATGAGCTGGGTCACGGACTGGGGGATATCATGGTGGCACACTGAGCACTGATCCAAGAAATAAAAGATGTAATTCAAGAGGACTGGAAGAATTGGTGACAGTGTGTATCAGTTTGCTAAGTCTGCTATAACAACTACCACAGACCAAGTGGCTTCAGCAACAGAGATGTGTTTTCTCACAGTTTTGGAAGCCAGAAGTCCAAAATCACAGCTTTGGCACGTATGGTTTCTTCTGAGCCTCTTTCCATGGGTGGAAGAAGGCTGCCCTCCTGAGGTGCCCTTACAGGGTCTTTTCTCTGTATATGTGTGCCCTGACACATCTCTGTAAGTTCACATTTCCTCTTCTTGTAAACAGACCAGGCACATTAGATTAGAGATCACCCTAAGGGCATCATTTTAACTTCATCACTTCTTTAAATATTTTCAAATATAGTCACATGCTAAGATACACTAACATTTCTGAGATCCTAGGCTCCAATATATAAACTGTGGGAGAACACAATACAGCTCATCACAGAGGGTATAAAGGCATGGTTTATATGAGTCCCAAGAAAACCAGCAATGGTATGAGGCATCCATCTATTTCAGTCTC
This sequence comes from Taxidea taxus jeffersonii, assembly GCA_003697995.1. Taxonomy (NCBI): domain Eukaryota; kingdom Metazoa; phylum Chordata; class Mammalia; order Carnivora; family Mustelidae; genus Taxidea; species Taxidea taxus. The sequence continues at coordinate 16,749 of RCUC01124005.1, forward strand.
TAATTGTAGCTTGGCTACTTTTCTCAGGTGTGGATACCATGAATAAAGTTAACGTGTACTCTGCTCTTATGTCACCTGTATATTTGATGCCTACCAAAGGTATTGTGGATTTCACAGATATCTCTGTACAGAAATACATTGAGGGAGCAGCTGGGTGCCTCAGTTGGTTGAGCATCTGACTCTTGGTTTCAGCTCAGGTCATGATCTCAGGGATATATATATGCATATATATATATACACATACATATATATTTACACATATAGGGAGACTATTTATTAAAATAATATATATTATATATAAAATATTCAAAATTCAATTGAATTACTGAATAATTCAATAATATTGAATCTATCATTCAATAATATATATTATTTCATGTATAAAATAATATATATACATAATTTAGTGAAATAACTGAACATAACCTTTTTAAAAAAGAAATGACTTCAAAATAAATGCCAAAGACTTACAGTCAAGAGAATACTGGGGAGAATTAGATATAACATCCAAGGGAATGAAACATATGTTACACAATTGTTGGCACATACAAGACAGCACAGACATCTGCAAATATAATAATGAAGTTGATGCATTGGCAAGAAACATTAAGGCAAAAGAAAAAGAGGAAGCATTGAAATTAAAATTAAAAAGACATAAAGAAGGATGGAGATACACTTTGCCACTGATAATATTAAACGGAGAGGGATGGATAATGGGAGGGACCTCAAGTGAAACCATTGACATTGAAAAGGCAGGGAAGGGACGCCTGGGTGGCTCAGTTGGTTAAGCGGCTGCCTTCGGTTCAGGTCATGATCCCAGTGTCCTGAGATCAAGTCCCGCATCAGGCTCCTTGCTCAGCAGGGAGCCTGCTTCTCCCTCTGCCTCTGCCTGCCACTCTGTCTGCCTGTGCTCGCTCCTGTGCTCTCTCTCTATCTGACAAATAAATAAATAAATAAAATCTTTAAAAAAAGAAAAGAAAAGAAAAGGCAGGGAAACCAATAACACAGAAGTAAGAAAACAACAGAAAGACAAATAACCTCCCATACAATTATGGAAATACATAGAAAGAACATAGAGGAACACATGCCTTAGATAAATGGTTCCCTGAAGGAAGCTTAAGGTCAGCTGGCAGGAAATAAAAAAAGCATTCCATGGATGCCTCCCATGTAAACAGATGACCGATAAATGCAGGTACACTGCACCAACAGACACATACAAGCCCATCACATTTAATTTCACTATACAAATAGATTTTTTTAGGACCACTAAATCATAGCTATCAACAGAAATATGCCACTAACATGATAGACATATATACAGGATTAGGGATAGCAATGGCTGCCTCTAGCCCTTCAGCTCATGCAACAACAGGAGCTCAGAGTCATGGGCAGCTCACTTTGGAGCACCAGGAATAATAGAAAGTGATCAGGGAACTCATTTTACACCCACCTCAGTTAAAAAGCTCTGTGATTTATGGGACTCATAATGGATCTACCACCTAGTTTACAACTTTACAGTCACTGCATATATAGAGGGATTTAATGGATTCTTAGAAGGAGAATTAGGATCGATAGAAAATCAAGGAAGTTTTCAACAGGCCCTGGGTATAGCTTACTTTTTGCTAAGTCAAAGAGACAGGTTAAAAAAAGGTAGTTCTCATAAGATGTTAGACACCCTATTGACTTGTCTTCTTTCTTTTTGACTTAATTTACTTCTCATTAGACATGACTTTGAGTTGGAGTCCTTTGACTTAAATCCTTGTTAAGTTTGCTTGATTCAGTTTAATGTACCCCTCTTGTTTGATGTGATATGATTTTTATCTTATAAGATTAAATTTTATAGATTGTGTTTGATTTCTCTTGAACACTTGATTGAATTACCTAAATATGTCTAAATATGTTTTGCTTTGTTACCAAGCTAGTACTATTATCCTGTTTTAAGATATATTTGATTCATACATGGCCCTTACAGAATTTCCCATGAGGAATCACGGGGTAAAATGTAGAGAGAAAAATGAGTCTCTCATGTCAAGAGGGACCCTGTGTCCAGCAGCAGCCTGGGTCAAGCCATGATAAGAAGTTAAAGTTACTGCAGCTAGGAGATATTCCCCAGGACCAGTGTCGCTGACATCTCAGAACTAATTAGAAACAGAACCAGAGGAGGTGTGCAGGGGTCTGAGACTGATTCAATCCTTTTAGAAAGGGGAGGATTTGGCAGCACAATGTCAGACTCTTCAGACCTGAGCCCTTGATGTCTCACCACTTAAAAAAGCAACTGCTCCCAAAGGTTCTGCCCATTGATCTCCAAACAGAACTGAGATCCTTCCCTGCTGGATCATAGAAAGCAGTAAGCCCAGAGCTAACCAGGACATGAATGAGGCCTTATCTCAACTGTGCACCCACAGACTGACTTCGAGTTTGGTTCGTTAACTTACTACAACCTTCTGTTATCTGCTTTGTGCTGTGGCTTGTCTTGTGTCCTGCTCTGTGTGCTGTTTAAGAAGCCAAGTTGAATCACATGGTGAAACGTCATTGAGTTTGGAACCCTGAACCTGCTTTCTAATTGTGCTTTAACTTTGCTTCATGATTGACTAGAGCTGACATTGTGAAAAGACAAAACTAATGTGAGCTCCTTCATAATGTGGTCATGACACAACCTCCATTCAGTCTATCAGTATATGAGTCCATGTTAATCAAGGAATGGTTGACTTGAGCTGGGTTTTGAGGTACACCTGAGTTTTTGTATACAAACACCAATGAGTTTCTATAAATACCAGTATTTCTCTGTCTAAGTATTCCTCTGTTCACATATTTCCCAAGAGAGAATCAAGAGACTATTCACCAGGATGCATTGCTACTAATAAGCTTTGAAGAGAAGTTCCTGGTATAAACTTAACATTCTGACTAAAAAACAGAAGAGGATAATTTCCCTCTACCCTCTGTGAAAGGTGAAAGAAAAGAAAGTCATTAATAGGTTGTCCGGCTGCCTCAACTGAAACAACATGAGACTTGATCTTTGGTCATGAGTTTGAGCCTCAGGACCTGGGTAGAGTTTACTCCAAAACAAAAAAAAAGTTACTTTTGTCAAAGAGTTTCAAATGGAACAGGGAGGTCATTAAGGAGGTGGCCCTTATGCACACCTTCACTGGTTGGTGTCATGAAGTTTGAACTGGGCCAAAGCATAAAGAATCTAATGACTACAGAATACCTGCATCTTGCTACGGAATCTGTTGGACTTTTCCATAGTGATTGCCTTATCAACCAATTATCCAAGATTCATTTTCTGGCACCAACACCCATCAAAGTTATTTGTAAATAATGTACAAAGGCATTCTCCTTAGGGCACCTGGGAGGTTTTTTGGTTAAGAGTCTGCCTTTGGGTCCTGGGATGGAGCCCCAAGTCTGGCTCCCTGCTCAGTGGTTTGTCCGCTTCTCACTCTGACCCTGCCCCCATTCAGACAGGCTCCTTCTCTTTCTCTCTCAAGTAACTAAATAAAATCTTTTAAAAAAAAAAAAAAAGGATTCCTCTTTTCTGTCCAAAAACCCCTGTTCTTCGCTCTCTAGTTGGACACCCTTTAGGTTGTGTAATTAGTATACCCCAAATTACAATTCTCGATCTCAAATAAACACTTTTGCTTAAGGATGTCTCCTTACAATTTTTGGTGGACACCTTCTAGGTTCTTTTATTACCTCTGTAATAAAAAAAAAACAAATTGAGACAAGAAAAACAAAGAGTGTACATCTCCTGTATATTGGAGATATCCAGAAAAACTGAGTAAAATGTCCCCAAATGGCTCAAGGCACCATCTTCAATACCATCTTCAGCTAAGGACAAAAGGAAGATGTTGGAATGAGGGTGAGGAGGCCAATTATGGAGGTTACCAGGAAAAACCCAGGAAACAATGGTAATGTTTGTTAGATATATTTAAGTCCATGGCTTCTCCACTAATAAGTTTGTTTGTTTCTTTCTTCCTTCCTTCCTTCCTTCCTTCTTTCTATTGATAAGAGTTTCCTGTGATTTGTAGATTCATGCTCTTTCTGGTACTAAGAGAGAGATACACTTACAAATGGAAATTTCCATTATTCATGTAAATGTTCCTTTAAAAAGGCTAACTTCCACTCTGGTTTCAGAGCTTCTCCTGTGTTGGTGTTTCTTAAAAATCACCAGCTCAAAATCATCCTTATGCCCTAAGGTAACATTTGGATTGGCAAACTCTGATACCCTTCATGACCATCTGATAATAAGGTGGCCCTATGAGAAACTCAACCAAGGTGGATTAGGTGCACTGATAGGAAACACATTCAGGGACCCCACTTTATCCACAAATTGCACCTTTGGCTACATACTCACCCACTTTAATGGAGATTCCACAGTCCACAAAACCAGAAGTGTTGTATTGTTTTTGTTGTTGGTTGTTTCTTTGTTTGTTTTCCACTGAAGTTCTCATTGAACGTACCCTAGTCATCTGTGGGCTTTTCCCCAGATTATAGGGAAGTGACTTTAGGAGCTAGATCCCTGATTGTTTCAAGTTCAGATTACCCGTCTCCAGTATTACCCCTCCCCAGAGCCTTGTCATTCCTCTGTACCCAGAAGGGAGTCTTTGATATTGGACACCCTTGCTCCAGGCTATTCTCAGAGGGAACTTAAGTGCTCTAGATGAGAAGACACAGAACAGGTTCACCGAGGAAGGCTGTCCCCCACCCCTGACAGGCTACTAATCAGTTGGAGTGCTGCACCTCTCACTACTATTCCTTTCTTCACTGCTGCAGACTTCCTGGCTCTCCGCTCTTCAGACCCACATATTGATTTCCTTAACCAGTGACACCTGAGTGTTGGATCTGAATAGGGTGAGTTGAGTTGGGGCTGGTGCTAAGGATGCTTGAGGGAAAAGGCCCAGAAAACTGGAAGGGGCCTCATTGAACTTCTATATGGTAGAGTTAAAATGGGAAAGTGATCCGATTTTATAAGAAGCAAAGCCCTGAATTCAACTCAGTATTAATTCCAGTGAAACGGTGTCTCCCTTCAACTGATCTACCCCTATTCCCACTTCCTCCCCAATCTTCCCAAGCAGAATACATTGAAGCAGCTTGAATCCTGGTCTTCTAACCTGGGTAGGACCTTTGGGTCTGGTACAGGGTGGCCCAGATGTGAATGTGCCTACTCTGTCTTCTGTACATGATTTAGCACTTCACACGATAGAGGACGAAAAAAATTTCCTTCTATCATGCAAGTTTCTTCCAGCCAGTTTAGATTAAGTTGACACCTGACAGACTTAATAGGATGGAAAAAAAAAAAAAAAAAAAAACCCTTCATTACATGCACATAGAGGCCCAATAAGGAAATTCAGATCCCAAAGAAATGATGCAGGCAGGCAATTTTTAGACATTTTAAACAATGAGACAATAGATTTGAGAGGAATTGACAGGACAGACAAAACACATGTTTGGGAGTGCTACTTAGTAAGAAATTCCAGGGGTGCCTGGGTGGCTCAGTGGATTAAAGCCTCTGCCTTCAGCTCAGGTCATGATCCCAGGGTCCTGGGATGGAGTCCTGAATCGGGCCCTCTGCTCGGCAGGGAGCCTGCTTCTCCCCTCCCCTCTCTGCCTGCCTCTCTGCCTACTTGTGTGATCTCTGTCTGTCAAATAAATAAATAAAATCTTTAAAAAAATAAAAAAATAAAATCCATATCACTGGTTGGGTGTGTGGCTGGCTCACTTAATGGAACATGTGACTCTTGATACCAGGGTTATGAGTTGAAGCCCCACATTGGGCCTAGAGCTTACTTTAAAAATTATGATAAAAAATAAGTAAAATCCCTATCTCTGGTGATAAGAATGTCTCTTTATTTCTTAGTACAGGGAGGGTACCATTCATAGGAGAGATTCAATTTCTGCTTTTGGGGGACAGAAGAGGGTCTGATGCCCTTGCACTGGCTGTTTTCCAAGTAGGTTCAATTCAAAATGATCAGTGTGCCACTGGGACACCTTTTGGGGTGGGCTGTCCTGTGTCCCTACACCATTCTCAGAAGGGCTCTCACTGACATATCTCATTAGATTCTCACAGGTCTTTGAAGCAGCTGTTCTTAACCCCATTTGTGGACACAGTGCTCAGAGAGTTGAGAACCAGGTTAGAGATTGCACAGAACCAGCTGTACTCCTCATCATAAACAACCTTTTGTTTACAAACAAGAATATGTCCTCATTTTGACCTGAGTAGTTCCTGTGAGGGCAGTCCCAATCTTGGAACTAGATTGATCAGAACAATACGTCAAAACTCGAGTTCCTATATGATTGCAATCTGAAACCAAATCAAGAAGATTTATAATTATGAAACTGAGATAAATGGCCACTGAGAAGTATGTGGGTAGTAAGAAGTGATAACAGGTTTCGCACAGGCTTTGGGGACGTTATCTAAGGAAATCAGGATCAGATAAACACTATTTTGAGAATCAATGTAACTGTAGCCTGGGGTTTGAGGAATCCAGAGCCTTCTTGCTTGGAAAATTTCACCCAAGTCTTCACCTAACTTCCTCATTCCCTTAAGTGGTGACAACACTTCCATTTCATAGCCACAAAGCTTAAAATACCATTTTCTTTTACAGCCACGCTCTTCAGAGGATTGATCTGGACTGTTGAACAGAGATAGCTAGAGGGTGATGGGTTCCTCCATTTGGATAGAAGAGAGGCCAGACAGTAGGTTTTTGAAATTCTCAAAATAAACTTCACCTATTTTTGACCAATTTTCTCTTTGTCTCACTCAGGATCTAGCATATTTTCACTTCTCATAAATTTAACTACCTAATGAGGTTTATCCTCTTCAAGCCTGGGAACAAAATGGTAAAGTTGGGTGCCAGTGCCTACACTTGCAAGAAAGGAATTTTAAGGTGCAGGTCAAATCTTAAGGCACAGTTGAGAAAATGCTTTCCTCTTTCTTCCCTGTGGACCCACAGGTGGCTCTGATGACTGAGATGGCATCCTCTCTAAAGGTCCTAGGCCCACTCTTGAGCCTGCTCTTTCCCCTAGATGGCCTACTTGTAGACAGCCAGAAACTTCCCTGGAGGGAATTCATGAAACAGCACTACCTGAGCATGAGATGGAAATTCAATGACTACAAATGCAATGATCTCATGAGAGAAAGAGAAGCTCCACAAGACAGGAACTATCACATCTTCATCTATACCTTTTGGCACAAAATTGAGCATATTTGCCTCAGGAAGTGGAGAGACCATTACAGAAATGTATACATATGGGCCCAGCATCCCTTCAGAATACTCCAGTGCTACCAGGAGGGCAACCAAAAGAGCTACAGAGAGCACAGTGGCTACAGCTCCTTTGAATTCCACTGTGACATGAACGGGTATGTCGATGGCATAAAGGACATCCAGTTGTTAGACATCAAAAAATAGAAAGTCTGCCCATACACAGAGGTTCGAGTAGAGTGTCCAATACTTCCCAAGCAGGAGCCCCTGCCTCTGTCAACAGCCCTTGCTACTCCATCCTTTGCATTTATGTGCCAATGTTTTCCAACTACTTAGAGTTATGCATCATCACATGCTTTCTTCCTATCAAAACCACTCATAGTTTCTCTTCCTGGAATACTCCTGTGCCCTCATGTATCTGATTTGCTCTTACAGTTTTTAAGACTAAGCTCTAGATGGGTTCTCTGTTTTACCGAACCAGGCATGTTCCTGATTGTGACTCTCCTTTTACTGACAGAACCTGAATGGTCTTCCTTCCCTAAATAAATTATGTCACGTTAGCGTGTGTGACATTCACATGTGTTATATGCTGTGTGATTGGTGGAGGTGTCCCAGGGTGTGTGATACACATTGTGCTTGGATAGGATGGGTGCACAGTGTAGGTTGAAAATGTGTGTCATTGGACTCATTCCTTAAACATGTCTCTAAGGAAATGCATGCATTTTAGATAGGTTAAGGCATTATGCTTCCCGAGGCATAATATATTAAGTAGAAGATAATGGCAGAACTAATACATTATAAGTTAATTTAAAAAAAGAAACAGAAAAGAAAGAAGTTAATGGCAGAAATGGGGTTTCTGATACTAATCATTTTCAGTTTGGGCAGTTTATATGTCTCTAGGAAAGCATCCATTTCTTACAGATTGTCAAATTTGTTGGCATAGAGTTGCTCATAATATGTTCTCATAATTGTTTGTATTTTTTTGGTGTTGGTTGTGATCTCTCCTCTTTCATTCATGATTTTATTTATTTGGGTCCTTTCTCTTTTGTTTTGGATAAGTCTGGCCAGGGATTTATCAATCTTATTAATTCTTTCAAAGAACCAGCTCCTAGTTTCATTGATTTGTTTCTTTGGTTTCTATTTCATTGATTTCTGCTTTGATCTTTATTATTTCTCTTCTCCTGCTGGGTTTAGGCTTTCTTTGTTGTTCTTTCTTGAGCTCCTTTAGGTGTAGGGTTAGGTTGTATATTTGAGACCTTTCCTGTTTCTTGAGATGGGCTTGTATTGCTATATATTTTCCTCTTGGGACTGCCTTCGCTGTGTCCCACAGATTTTGGACCATTGTGTTTTCATTATCATTTGTTTCCATGGTTTTTTTCAATTCTTCTTTAATTTCCTGGTTGACCCATTCCTTCTTTAGAAGGATGCTGTTGAGTCTCCATGTATTTGTGCTCTTTCCAAATTTCCTCTTGTGATTGAGTTCTAGCTTCAGAGCATTGTGCCCTGAAAATATGCAGGGAATGATCCCAATATTTTGATACCAGTTGAGACCTGATTTATGACCAGGATGTGATCTATTCTGGAGAATGTTCCATGGGAACTAGAGAAGAATGTGTATTCTGTTGCTTTGGGATGGAATGTTCTGAATATATCTGTGATGTCCATCTGCTCCAGTGTGTCATTTAAGACCTTTATTTCCTTGTTGATCTTTTGCTTGGATGATCTGTCCATTTCAGTGAGGGGTGTGTTAAAGTCTCCAACTATTATTGTATTCTTGTCAATGTGTTTCTTTGATTTTGTTATTAATTGGTTTATATAGTTGGCTGCTCCCATGTTAGGGGCATAGATATTTAAAATTGTTAGATCTTCTTGTTGGACAGACCCTTTGAGTATGATATAGTGTCCTTCCTCATCTCTTATTATATTCTTTGGCTTAATATCTAATTGATCTGATATGAGGATTGCCACCCCAGCTTTCTTCTGATGTTCATTAGCATGGTAAATTGTTTTCCACCCCCCTCACTTTCAATCTGGAGGTGTCTTCAGGTCTCAAATGTTTTTCTTGTAGGCAGCATATGGATGGGTTTTGTTTTTTTTATCCATGCTGATACCCTGTGTCTTTTAATTAGGGCATTCAGTCCATTTACATTCAGGGTAACTATTGAGAGATATGAATTTAGTGCCATTGTATTGCCTGTAAGGTGATTGTTACTGTATATTGTCTCTGTTCCATTCTGATCTAATACTTTTAGAGTCTCTCTTTGCTTAGAGGACCCCTTTCAATATTTCCTGTAGAGCTGGTTTGGTGTTTACAAATTCTTTCAGTTTTTGTTTATCCTGGAAGCTTTTTATCTCTCCTTCTATTTTCAATGATAACCTAGCTGGATATAGTATTCTTGGCTGCATGTTTTTCTCGTTTAGTGCTCTGAATATATCATGCCAGTTCTTTCTGGCCTGCTAGGTCTCTGTGGATAAGTCTGCTGCCAATCTAATATTTTTACCATTGCATGTTACAGACTTCTTGTCCCGGGCTGCTTTCAGGATTCTCTCTTTGTCACTAAGACTTGTAAGTTTTACTATTAGATGACGGGGTGTGGGCCTATTCTTATTGATTTTGAGGGGAGTTCTCTGAACCTCCTGAATTTTGATGCTTGTTCCCTTTGCCATATTAGGGAAATTCTCTACAATTATTCTCTCCAATATACCTTCTGCTCCCCTCTCTCTTTCTTCTTCTTCTGGAATCCCAATTATTCTAATGTTGTTTCGTCTTATGATATCACTTATCTCTTGAATTCTCCCCTCGTGGTCCAGTAGTTGTTTGTCTCTCTTTTGCTCAGCTTCTTTATTCTCTGTCATTTGGTCTTCTATATCACTAATTCTTTCTTCTGCCTCATTATCCTAGCAGTAAGAGCCTCCATTTTTTATTGCACCTCATTAATAGCTTTTTTTATTTCAACTTGGTCCAATTTTAGTTCCTTTATTTCTCCAGAAATGGCTTTTATTTCTTGGACAGGGTTTCTCTAATATCTTCCATGCTTTTTTGAACCTGGCTAGAACCTTGAGAATCATCATTCTGAACTCTAGATCTGACATATTACCAATGTCTGTATTGATTAGGTCTCTAGCCTTCAGTACTTCCTCTTGTTCTTTTCTGTAGATATAAAGGGATATGGTCCTACTGGTCAGCTTAGGGTGCTTCCTAATGACTTCATTTCAGAGAAGCCTTAGAGCTTATGGCTGAGCTCAGAGTTGAATTGTTGGATGTCTGCCTTGGGTTCACAATTATTTGTCCTCCATATCAAATTAGAATATCACACTTATTTCAGAAACACTGGGTTAACCAGTTAAAACTGGCAATGACTGGGGTTGAGCAACCTTATGATGATATTATGAATAATATAGATCAACATTAGCACTGTATTGTTAAAAAAAACTACTCTCACATGCATTTCTTCCTCTGATTCTCAAAATTCCTGGCTGAAGTCCTATAATACACTGTGAAATAGGATGCCTTGGGCACCTGTGGATCTTTCTCTGACCCTTCACAGGTCAGTCGTCCTAGATTCTCCCTGCTGCCTCTCTCTGCATTCACCGAGTCACTGCCTGATTTAGGTCTTCAGTTGATCCCATGAACTTCTTAGGAAGGGCTGTGGATATATGGCCACGTGATGGCCATCTTAATTTTTCTCAGAGTCATCTTTCAAGTCCTCTAAACCCATGTGCCCAGAATTCCTGTCTTTTTACTCTCCTCCTTCACCCAAATTCCAGAGGGTCATTGGACTTATGGAGTGAGATCTAAGACCACCTGTAGAGACCAGGATGGAGTCTCTCATGTCAAGCGGGACCCTGTGTCAAGCCATGACATAGTAGTTAAAGGTACTGCAGCTAGGACATATTCCCTGGGACCAGTGTCAGCTGACATCCTCAAACTAATAAGGAGTAGAACCAAAAAAGATCTGCAGGGGCCTGAAACCAATTCAATCCCTTTAGAAAGGAAAAGATTAGACAGCAAACTGTCAGACTTTTCAGACCTTAACCCTGAATGTCAGAGACCACTTAAAAAGGCAACAGCCCCCAAAGGCTCTACCCTGTTAATCTGCACACAGAACTGAGATCCCTGCTGGAACATAGGAAACAGTGAGTGCCCAGAGCTGACCAGGACATGACCAAGGCCTTATCTCAACTGTGCGCCCACAGACTGACTTCGAGTTTGGTTCGTTAACTTACTACATCCTTCTGTTATCTCCTTTGTGCTGTGGTTTGTCTTGTGTCCTGCTCTGTGTGCTGTGTAAGAAGCCAAATTGAATCCCATAGTGAAATGTCATTGAGTTTGGAACCCTGAACCTGCTTTCTAATTGTGCTTTAACTTTGCTTTACGATTGGCTAAAGCTGACATTGTGGAATGACACAACTAATGTGAACTCCTTCATAACATGGTCATGACACAACCCCTTTCAGCCTATCAGCATATGAGTCCCTGTTATTCAAGGAATGCTTGACTTGAGCTGGGATTTGAGGTGCACCAGAGTTTTTAATATAGAAACATCACGAGTTTCTTAAATGCCTATATTTCTTTCTAATCCTGCTGACATATTTCCCATTCAAAAAGAGAATCAGGAGACTATACACCAGAATGGCATTGTTACTAATATGCTTTGAAGGGAAGTTCTGGGTATAAACTGAACATATGACTAAAAAACAGAAAAGAATAATTTCCCTCTGCCCCCTGTCAAAGGTGAAATAAAATAGTCACTTATGGACTATTTGGCTAGCTCAGTTGGTAGAGCAGGTGACACTGATCCTAGGGTCATGTTAAGGATAGAGTTTACTCCAAAATAAAAATAAATGAAGTCACTTATGTCGTGGGCGTTTAAAATGGAGCAGGGAGATCATTAAGGAGGTGGCCTTTATGCACACCCTCACTGGGTGACCTCATGAGGTTTAAACTGGGCCAAACCATAAGGACTCTAAGGACTACAGAACATCTTGCTACAGTATCTATTGGACTTTGCATTGTGATCCCTTTTGCAACCAATTATGTTTATTCAAGATTAGTTTTCTGGCACCAACCCAATCAAACTTCTTTGGAAACAATGTATAAAAGCATTCCCTCCGGCATCTGGGTGCTTTAGTAAGTTAAGGGTCTGCCTAAGGCTCAGGCCTTGTTCCCAGAAAATCAGAATAGAGCCGTGCATCAGGCTCAGCAGGCATATAAAAGTCTAAAGAGAGAGAAAAGAAAGAATATATAGACAAGTCTCATGGGCTTCTCCCTTACATACTCTCTTATCCTCACAACCCTCATTTCATTACTGTGATACTTTTGTGACAATTGATGAGCCAATATTTATTATTAACTGAAGTCCACAGTTTTTTAAAAAAGATTTATATATTTATTTGACAGAGAAAGAAGATGAGAGAGCAAAAGCAGGGGCAGTGGCAGAAGGAGAAGGAGAATTAGGCTCCCCACTGAGCATAGATCCCAAAATGGAGCTCCATCCCAGGACACTGATATCATGACATCAACAGGAGGCAGACATTTAAGTGACTGAACCACCCAGGTATCCTAACTTCCACAATTTAATTAGCATTAATTCATTACATTCAATAGTTCTAGGAGTTTTGACAATGTATAATGTCATTGTAGGAGAGGAAAGCATTTTCCTCAGCTCTCTTATGGTCTCTGGCTGGGTCTGAAAATTGAACTGACAGAGATGAAGAGGAGAAAAGCATACAAATTTGATTAAATTTTTACATGTATGTGGGAGCCTTCCCAAGAGAATGAAGACCCAAAGAAATGACCAGAGTAGGAAACTTTTATAACTTTTAGACAAAATAACAGTACATTTGTGAAGAATTGACAAGATCAACATTTGATATATGGGTAGCAAATGCTGAATAAGTAACTAGAAAGAAAGGGGTTAGTTTTACAAGGTTTGCTTGCAGATTGCTCTGGTACCACCCCCACCTGGTAAGAGATGATCAGCAGGAAAAGAATTTATTTTCTGCCTTTAGTCAAAAAAGGGAGAGCCTTTTCTGCATTTTGATTCTTGAGTGCCTTTAATTCTAAATAATTTTTGTCAAAGAGCCATAGTTTGGTTTGACACAGACTGCTTACCTTCAGCATGGACAAGGAATATCTCCTCTTTTTTTTTTCTTACATTTTCTATAATTTCTTTCATCACAGTTTTGCAGTTTTCCTCATATTGATCTTGTTCACCTTTTAGTATATTTATGTCTATGTTTTTCATTTTTCTTTGGTGCTGATGTAAATTTTTTTTCAAATTTCAATCACTCATTGCTGGTATATAAGAAAGCAATTGATTTTTGTATATTAACCTTGAATCTTGCGGTTTGGCTCTAAAAAGACATCGTTTTTATCCTGTAGATAATTGAAGAAACTAAAAACAAGAGCGTTCTACTATTCTATTTATGCTCAGGGCATATTAACCTAGAAGGGATATGTAGAACACATTGGAAGGAAAAGAGACTAGAGGCAGGGAGTCCCTGGTGGGAGGCTTTTCTGTGAGCCTTCCAAGAGACAATACATTTCCAAATAAGGGATTCAGGGTACCAATGGAAAAGTAAGAAAAGATTCAAGAGGCAAACACTCTAAGTTGGTCCTTCTCCTTCATGCCTATGGGTCTCTTTCTTACCAAACTCCAACTTGTCTATGTACCCAATATGCAGTAATCCAAATTCTGAGACACTGGATTTAAAGCAAGGAAAGCTTTAGAGTCAAGAGGGCAGCCCAAGGAGAAAACAAGATCATTCCCAAAGCTACCTTGCACTGTTGAGCTTAGAGACAACTTATATACATGAAAGGAAGGGAAGGGGTTTTCTGAAACTAGTTGGGAGGTCCTTGAAAGAATCTGGTTGTAGGGCGCCTGAGTGGCTCAGTGGGTTAAGCCTCTGCCTTCTGCTCAGGTCATGTTCCCAGGATCCTGGGATTGAGCCCCACATCAGGCTCTCCGCTCCACGGGGAGCCTGCTTCCCTTCCTCTCTCTTTCCGCCTGCCTCTCTGCCTACTTGTGATTTCTGTCTGTCAAATAAATATAAAACAAACAAATAAAGAAAGAAAGAATCTGGTTGTATGCATTCTTGTGCACACTGGGGTGCTCTTTGGGACCTGGGATCACATACATCAAAACAAATGTTACTGTCTGGTCCCTATTATGTTTCTACCCTCAGTGGGTAAACACAGAGTAGGAGTGAAAGGGCAAAGTTAATGACTGATTCTGCATGAGGTTAAGAGATAAGGAAAACAGGGGCACCTGGTTGGCTCAGTCAGTTGAGCCTGTGACCCTTGATTTCAGCTCGGGTCATGATCTCATGGGTGGTGGGCCCCGATCTGGCTAAGTGGTAGGTGGGGAGTCTACCTGGGGATTCTCTCCGTTTGCCCTTCCATACGCTTGTACTCTGTCTCTCTCTTACTCTATCTCCAAATAAATAAATAAATTTTTCAACAAAAAAAGATACATGAAATGTATTTAAGTAAGGAACAAAACAACATAGAGTTAAGTTAATAATGCAACTAATACACTATAGTTTTGCTGATGCTTTCAAAATGGGTCTACGAGAGACATCTGGGTAGCTCAGTGGGTTAAAGCCTCTGCCTTCAGCTCAGGTCATGATCCCAGGGCCCTGGGATCGAGCCCCAAATCGGGCTCTCTGCTCAGCAGGGAGCCCGCTTCCCTCTCTCTCTCTGCCTGCTTCTCTGCCTACTTGTGATCTCTGTCTGTCAAATAAATAAATAAAATCTTTTTTTTCAAAAATGGGTCTAGGAGCCAAGGGTCTGGCCTCGTCCTCACACACAGCTCCCTCTTTGGGATGACCATCCTCTTCACCTAATTTCTACTAATCCTCAAAACCCAGTTCAGGTGTTGTGACCTCACTGTCAGCTCCTCACAGCCCCCTGGCACTCCTGCACCACAGACGCTAGAACTATGGACCGTTCTTATATACAATGTATTTCCCTATTTAAGTGACCATCTCTTTCATTAGGTCATGATCTGAATCTCAGCAGCCCAGTATCTGGCCCAATAAACGGACACATAAATGAATAATTCATTCAAATCTGTTGTTGGAACTCACCAATGTTGTTGGAACATTACCGAGTACATGGTAACTATTATATCAAATTTACATTGTGTGTTTTCTCCTAAGGGACCGAAATCATAGAGCTTCAAAACACCGAAGCATCTATGGAGAAGGAAGTACTCAACCCATATCAAAAGGAAATCGTTTCCTCACAATTCCTTGAGGAAGTAATCACATCTCCTTTGTTCCTTTAAGTAGGTTGCTCTTCCTACATCTGCCGGGATACTGGCTTTAAACAGTGAGTTGGAGAGTGTGGGTCTCATCCACACTGTGCACAGGAAGTGTATCTTCCAAGCCCTGGGTTTCCCTTTCCTCTTTCCTAGGGCCCAGAACCCTTCCCTGCTGCACGCAGGCCATGTTGGCATACCTGGCAAAGGAACAGCAGACAAAAGCGTCTGAGCCTGGGACTAACCATGGCCTCTGTCCTCAGCAGGAGCCCCAGCAAGGAGTCCTGGTAAGAGGAGAAGCCTGGGGACTATGGAGAGTAGAGCCGTGATGATGGCCAGAAGGTTCGGGAGACATAGATGTTTGAGAAATATTCCAGGAGGGAGGAGGAAAGAGACAAGGTTCTGGACCAGGAGGTATAGGACAAAGACAAGAATGGAATCTGCCACTTAGAGGAAAAGTCATCTTTAAAAAAAAAAAAAGAAATTGTGAGGAAATGATTTTTTTTTTTTTTTTTAATTTGACAGACAGAGATTACAAATACCTGGAGAGGCAGAGAGCGAGGAGGAGGCAGGCTCCCCACCAAGAAGAGAGCCTGATTCGGGGCTTGATCCCAGGGTCCTGGGATCATGATTTGAGCCAAAGGCAGAGGCTTTAACCCACTGAGCCACCCAGGCACCCCAGAGGAAAAGTCATCTTATCACATTCCTCCTCCCTGGGCTTCATGTCATTCCTAGAATTGTGAGATTCATGTCAGAGAGAAGATGGTTTAAAGAACAAAAAAAAGACCAATGAAATCTTAAAAGACACACTAGGGATCTAAATGGTTGTGAATGATAATTTTGCTCTTATGGCTTCTACTACTATCATTCTCTCAGTTTCCTCTCTCTTCCCACACAGAAGAGATGATGCTGGATTTTCTGGGACCCTTTCCTCTCCTCCTGGTGCTGCTGGGATCATGGGGGCCAGTGCCTCTTGCTGCCAGGCCTCAAAACGACACCAGGGTTCAATGGTTTGAAATTCTGCATATAAGAGCACATCCTGTCCAATGCGAGATGGAAATGAGTCATGTCAATAATCACATTCATCACTGTAAGTGCTTTCTGCACTCCTCCCTCCAGAACGTGGCTGCTATCTGTCTTTTGTGCAACATGACCTGCAGCAATGGTCAGAATAACTGCTATCAGAGTACATATCATATTAACATGACTTATGCAATTGCACTCGAGCGACATATCCCAACTGCAGCTACAGTACTAATCTGCAGAACCGTTCTATGTTGTTGCCTGTGAGCATCATCAGTGGGGCTTCCCTCCCAATCGTCTGCTTCCTGTGCACTTAGATAAAACCATTCCTCTGGTTCACTTACACTTTGGTTAAGGCCAACGTTCCTCACTTGATGCAGGTTCTCTTATGATCCCTTCTGCCTTTTCTTTTCCTTTGTTGATACCCATGGTTCCCATAGAAGAAAGAAGGTGGGGAGTGAGAGAATTTGAGGGCCAAGATGCAAGATTACGGTTGGGATGAAAACAAATAAGATTCTTTTCGCTTTTGAGCTCTGCGTGTTTCGAAGGAAGGCCATAGGGAAGAAGGCAAAGAAAGACCCAGGCCCCCTATTTTTAATCTTGAAACTTCTGCCAAGCTTTGCTGTACTGTGTTCACAACAATAAAATCATTTTTTTCCTGCACTGTAATGACCTTGAGTGTGTGTCTGGGATCTCATTCATGTCATTGTCAGCCTGGGGCCATCTGGATTGCATTCACCAGCATTCTCAGGAGAACTGTTTGGGCCCAGGTGCCCTTTGAGGTTAATCAGAAACCCATAGCTTCTGCCACTTCCCTCACCCCTTTGTCTTTTGGACTTTAGAGCAAGAATGTTCTCCATCCCTTCAAACTCTGACTCAAGGCTTTTACATATTTCCCTAGAAGCCATGGTCTATGTTTAGTTGGAGGTGGAATGGATACCTCATAGAGTCTGCATAGTCCTTCACACACAGGTTCTAACCCTGACAACCAATGCATCCTACATATTTTCTGTTGGTTTCCATATTTCATCAGATAATGTCTGAAATATAACCAGTAGTAGGAATAATAATCCACTGTACCTTTAGAATCACTTCTCCCGTGATCTATTGGAATGCATGAAAGAAAGCATAGATCAAGGAAAAGAAAAAAGCACTGGGGAACTGAAAACATTCCTGCCTTACCTAAATACTGAGCTATCACAGAAGTAATGGTGTTTTGGAACAGATAGTTGATTTAGACCCTGAAGGACAGGGAGTAAGTATGTGGTTTGGGGCACCTGGGTGGCACATTGGTAAGCCTCTGCTTAATTCAGGTCTTGATCTCTGGGTCCTGGGTTTGCACCCTTTAGGCTTGATGCTCAGAGGGGATCCTGTTTCTCCCTTTCCCTCTTCCCCTCTTGTGCTTGCTCTCTCCTTCTCTCAAATAAATAATAAAATCTTTAAAAAAAGAATTTGGCTGGGATGAAAAATTTAGTTCCTGTATTTGCGTAATGGAGGAACTCTAGCCCAATTAGAAGGAAGGAGGGAAAGCTACTGTATAAATATGTGGTTTGTAAAAGCTATCCTGTCCTGAGGAACCACAGTAAGGAGCAGAGGACGGAGACAACAGATCCTAAGCTTTTGTTTATTTAAGACTTATTTTTATTTTAGAGGGAGAGAGAGTAGGAGCAGGAGGGCGGGGGGGGAGGAAGAGATAACTGCGGACTCCACGTGGAGGCTAGAGCCTCACTCAGGACTCAGTCTCACAACTCTGAGATCCAGGCCTGAGCCGACACCGAGATTAGTTGATGGCTTAACTGACTGTGCCACCAAGGCACTCCAGATCTGAAGTTTTCAAACTGAATTTACCCTGCAAGTACACTTTTTACAGTGATAAAAGTAATTTATTAGTGTAATAGAATGGAGGATGCTAGTAAGATCTGAGCAAATGAAGGCTGAAACAGTAGTTCTGTGCCTTACTGGGGAGCTCAGAGGAGAAGATACATGAGCACGGCCTGGAAAAATGGTTAAGAAACCAAGCAGACAAGGTTAGAAAGAATATTCTGAGGAAAGGGTATAATATCCATGAAAATGTCAAGGTTTAAACTGTAATTTTTTCTAAGAGGAAAATGTGGCTATCATGAAAGTTTAAAAAAATAAACCATCTCATTGAATAGACATATAAATAACTCATTTTATTCGGCTTATGAATTAATAATGAGGATACCCATAACACGGTAAAAACAGTTCAAATATGATCTTGGTTTATAGAAAATTTCTATTTTCTGATGGACAAAGTTCATTTACAGGAAATATCTGGGCTCTTACCAGTTTGGACAATTTCCTTTGTATCCTGCAAGTCAAGCCAAGGTATACACCTCTGTAGTGTCTGCTCATCCCCGGGGTGAACAACCCCCGACACCCCAATGAAAGGACACACTGTGATCTCTTTCGTCCATTTCCAAGTCTTGGATGGTTTGGCCTCAGCAGAAATGGGAAACTTACAACTTATACAGAAAAATATATAGAGTTCCTTATGACAGGTATGGAAAGAAGATGGGAGTCATAAGATAGTCTGACCTAGCAACTGGACAAAAACAGAAAGACATCACATGCCTGAAGTAAGCAATGAGCTAAGCCTTGGGAACCATTTTGATAGTCAGGGTTGTAGCTCTGAAGAAACAATAAAATTAAACCTCATAAAGGAACTAGAAGCTAGCTCATCAGGTAGCATCAGTCTCTGACTCACTGTTCTGACCACCCACTTGTCAGGGGCCTGACAAGAAAGACCTCAGCAACCAGGGAAGAGGGAGCATTCTAAGAGGTTTAATATGGCTGAGTATCATGTATGATTCAAGATACTAATGTTCTGTTATTTCAGTGACCAGAATTTGGCACTATTCCTTTTCCATTCCACAAGCATAAAAAATTCTAGAGAAGGAACAGACCAAAGAGCAACCCTAATCCCTTTGCAGCCAGGCAGGAATGTGGAGAAGACACAGGCTTGTTTCTACAGAAACCCCACAATGGACACATCAAATGCCCTGAACTTGCTTTAGGATTGTAGGGCTGGAACAAGGACTAAGCCAACCGCCAGAGTCCATGCCCATCACAGGGAGCTTCTGACAGAGTTCAGGACATGCTACTCCAGAATCCGGCAACTTGGCAAATTCAATCTTTTAACCTGAAGAAATTTGAGAAAAGACAGGTGCAGTAAGGACTGACCTTCTGCAGAAGCAGATCATAAAACCATTCTGGAAGAGGTTTAGTTCAAACCCTTCATTGTATCACATCTTACCACACCTCCCAACACTTCATCAAATCTGCCTCACAAACACTCAGGTTTAACCACTTCTTTTGGGCTTTTATTCTTAGGGAAGGCTTCCATGTCACCTTAAACTTACATGAAATAAATGTGCATGCTTTTCTCTTGTTAATCTGGGTTTTTTGGTCTGTTTGTTTGTTTGTTTGTTTGTTTTTGTTATGGGGGCTCAGCTGAGAACCTAGAAGGGTAGAAGGAATGGATATTTTTCCTCCCCTACACTTGTAAGGGTTGTGATAATTTAAGAGAGGTAGGGAGCAGAGGTAGACTCTCCCAGTTGCATCCTCCCCAATCTGTCATGCACTTTACTTGGGGTAGCAAGACAGTCATTCACCTGCCTGAATTAAGGTGGAAACAAGGTGGAAAGTTTGTTTCAGGAATCAGGCAGAAGGCCAGTCTTGAGAACATGGGCACTGGGTGAAAATCAGCGTGAGCCAGAGAAAATGGCTCTTCACCAGGAATGGGTAGGAGATTCACTGTGGAGCTCATCAAATACAGACATGCAAAAGACCTGGTTCCCAAAGAATCTGTTTCAGGAGGCCTGGAATCTAGACCTTCTTAAAAGTCTCTTAGGCACTTCTGATGAGAGGGGCCAGCGTTGGGAACTCCTGCCCAGTCACAGAGGTAATCTGATACTGTTTTTCTCTGCAAGTGGACTTGGGTGCTATCAAGTTGTGCTACTGGAAAGAGAAGGGGGATGTGTGGCTGTACAATAGGTTAGATGAATGCTAGGCACACACACAACTTTTGTGTGTTTGTGTTTTAATCAATTGATTGGTTCAGAGCAGTTCTAGAGTTACAGGAAACGTGAGTAGAAAGTATAGAAAATATTCATAGGCTTTTCCCTTCCCCACTCGCCTACCCACACAGCCCACAGTTTCCTGTTATTAGCATCCTGCATTAGTGTGGTACTTTTACTATAATTCTTTGATCCAACATTGTTTATTATTAAGTAAAGTCCACAATTTAACTAGCATTAATTCATTGCATTCAATAGTTCTAGGGGTTTTGACAATGCATAATGTCATTGTAGGAGAGGAAACCATTTTGCTTGGCTCTCTTATGGTTTCTGGCTGGGTCTGAAAATTGAATTGACAGAGATAGGTAAGAGAAAAGCATAGAGATTTGATTAGATTTGTACATGTACATAGTAGCCTTCGCAAGAGAATGAAAACCTGAAGAAGAGACCGGAGAAGGAAGCTTTTGTACCTTTTAGACAAAATAACAGTACATTTGTGAAGAATTGACAAGATAAAGGCATTTGGTCCTTTGGGTAGTAGATGGTGAAGAAGTAACTAGAAAGAAAAGGGTTAGTTGAACAAGGTTTGTTTCCAGATTCCTCTGGTGCCACCTCTGGCTGGTAAGAGATTGTCAGGCAGAGAATTGTTTTCCTGACTTAAATTCTTTTTTTATTCTTTCAAAGATTTTACCTATTTGAGAGGGAGTGGGAAAGAGAAAGCACAAGCAAGGGGAGGGGCAGAGGGAGTGGGAGAAGCAGACTCCTCACGGAGCAGGGAACCTGCCTTGGGGCCCGACACAGGACCCCAGGATCATGACCAAAGACAGATGCCCAACCACCCAAGCAACCCAGACGCCCTTATTTCCTGCCTTTAGGCAAAAAAGGGAGAACCTTTCTGCCTTCTGATTCTTGAGTGCCTTTAGTGCCAACAAATTTTTGTCTCAAAGAGCCATAATTTGGGGTGACATGGTCTGGTTTCCTTCCACATGAACAAGGAAGATCTCCTCATATATTTAGACTTTCTTTGTTTCCTTCAGCAGAGTTTTGTAGTTTTCCTCATATTGATCTTGTTCACGTTTTAGTACATTTATGTCTGTTTTTCATTTTTTCTTTGGTGCTGATGTAAAGGTTTTTTTTTTTTTTCAAATTTCGAACATTCATTGCTGGTATCTAAGAAAGCAATTGATTTTTGTATATTAGCCTTGTATCTTGTGATTTTGCTCTAAAAACACATCATTTTTATCCTGTATATAATTCCTCAATTCACTAAAAGCAAGAGTGTTCTACTATTCTATTTATTCTATTTATGCTCAGGGAGTACTAATCTGGAAGGGATATGTAGCACACACTGGAAGTAAAAGAGGCTAGAGGCAGGGAGTCCCCGTAGAAGACCTTTCTGTGAGCTTTCCAGGAGAAAATAAGTATCCAAATAAGGGATTTACAGCACCAATGGAAAGAGAAGAGGTTCAAGAGGCAAACACCCTCAATTGGCCCTTCTCCTTCATGCCTATGCATCTCTGTCACCAGCCTCCAACTTGTCCATGTACCCGAAGTGCAGTAAGCCAAATTCTAAGACACTGGATTTAATGCAGAGAAATCTCTATAGTCAAGAGGGCAGCCGGAGGAGAAAGCAGGGTACCATTCCCAAAGCTGCCTTGCCCTGTGGGCTTAGAGACAACTTATTTACATGAAAGGAAGGTAAGGAGTTTCTTGACCCTTGTTGGGGATTCCTTGAAACAATTTAGAGGTTAACATTCTTGTGTACAATGGATGAAGTTTTGGAATATAGGTGAGGTTCAGTGGGGTGGAGTCTGGAGCCAAAGACCAAGAAAGAAATCTTGAGATGTCTTTGGTGCAAAATGGTGGTTTATTAAAGCACAGGGACAGGACCTATGGGCAGAAAGAGCTGCTGCACTGCAGTCCCGAGGAGTGGCTGATTATATATTCAGGAGTTGAGGAGGTGAGGACAAAGAGGGTGTTCAGAAGGGCTGTCAGATGGTAAAGAAGACTCTCAGGAAAATGGAGGCCTACTTATTGTCAAGCCAAGCTGTTTTTCCCTCAAATGAGTTACCAACATGAACACCATTGGGAGTTTCCTGGTGGAATGTGACACTCCGCCTGCCACATGTCCTTGTCAATGAGCGTTAGGTTTAGAAGAAACTCAATTTTATTTACGTTTCCTTCTGCCTCGGCTGCCCTCAATGTTATGGTGAGGAGGGTGATGTTAGGGCTTCAGGAAACTGAATTACGTGTCTCTAGAATTAGGCTCTTGATAAGAAAGCTTCTTCCTCGAAAATCACTAGGACATTTGTAAACTGAGGGAGACTCCTGTCCTGCAGGACTGTGATCTCTATCAGTAAATATTTGTTCTTCCTTTAGGGCAGCCAAGAGTGTCTGGGGAATGTCACTCATATCACAGGCGAGGGGGAGGTTGTGGGGTGTCAGCTTCTGCTTTGTCCTCAGCTAGCCTTTTGCTTCCTCATCACAACGAGGCGCTATGGGGGACCTGGGATCAGATACATCAAAACACATGTTACTGCCTGGTGTCTGTCATGTTTATAGTAATCAGTGGGTTAACGGGGAGTAGGAATGAAAAGGCAAAGTTAATGACTGATCGTGCTTGGGGTTTAGAGGTAAGCAAATCAAGAGCATCTGGATGATCGTGCTTGGGGTTTAGAGGTAAGCAAATCAAGGGCATCTGAGCCTCTGACTCTTGGTTTCAGCTCAGGTACTGATCTAATGGATGGGGGGATAGAACCCCAAACCAGCTAAGTGCTGGGTGGGAATTCTACCTTTGCCCCTCCACCTACTCGAGTTCTCTCTCTCTCTCTCTCTTTCTCTTTTCTCTCTCAAATAAATAGATAAATCTTTCAAAGAAAAAAAATAGAGGTACATAAAACATAATTAAGTAGAGAGCAAAATAATAGAGACCAACTTCATTATGAAACTCATACAACTCTAGCTTTGCTTATGCTTTCAAAACGGGTTCAGGAAGCATGTGTCTGGCCCCGGGTTCACACAGTTCCTTCTTTGGGATGACCTTACCAATCTTCATCTAACTTCTTGTTAATCCTCACAATCAGCTCTGGTGTTGTGGCCTTCTCTCTACCGGCTCCTCATCTTCCCCTGGCATCTCCTCCACCACAGCCAGAGACCTATTTACAGTTATTAGCATACAGTGTATGTGTCTATTCACCTGACTGTCAGAAAAATAGTGGACAGATGAGACAAAAATCCAGTTGAACTGGCTCCTAATCCAGGTTTTTTTCCATTTCATCACAAGGAGAGTTTTGAAAATAACTGCTTTGGTTATTCCTAAAAGTCAACTGTTGAGAGAAGCATTAGAAATTTGGAAATGCATACCAGCAAAATGAGAGCCCTATGTGGATAATTTGGCTCCTTGTTGTGCTGGTCTAGCAGCATCATGAAATGATACAAGAGATTTACTTTCTCTCTTCCCAGACTTTTGAATCTCTCAAGTAAGTCAGAATATTAGAAATATATGACATCATTTAAGACTCATTCACTCTTCCTGACAGAAACATCTTTCATATTTTTCTTGTAACAAAGGACTTAAACTGCAGGTATCTGAGAAGGCTGTGCTAAGGTTCTTGTGGGGGGGTTTTTTGCTCCTACCCTCTTCAGTTTATAAGCCTGCACACACCTTACTATCCTCATCTACTCTGGTCAAAGACTAATGCCCACCACATCCATAATCATGACACAGAACCCCTTATCTCATTTTCTCCAGAGAGAATGATCTTTCTCAATTCCCATGACCCTTCCTTCTACCTTTGGCTCTTTTTTTTCCTTTAATATATATTTTTTATACACATATAATGTATTATTAGCCCCAGGGGTACAGGTCTGTGAATTGCCAGGTTTACACACTTCACAGCACTCATCATAGCACATATCCTCCCCAATGCGCAAAACCCCACCACCCTCTCCCAACCCCTTTCCCCACCAGCAACCCTCAGTTTGTTTTGTGAGATTGAGTCTTTTATGATTTGTCTACCTCCCGATCACATCTTGCTTCATTTATTTTTTTCCTACCCCCCAAACCCCAATTTGCATTTCCACTCCCTTGTATCAGGGAGATCATATGATAGCTGTCTTCCTCTGATTGACTTATTTTGCTAAGCATAATACCCTCTAGTTCTATCCATGTTATCACAAATGGCAAGATTTCATCTCTTTTGATGGCTGCATAGTATTTCATTGTATATATATACCACCTCTTCTTTATCCATTCATCTGTTGATGGTTCTATCCATAGTTTGGCTATTGTGGACATGGCTGCTATAAACATTTGGGTGCACATGCCCCTTTGGGTCACTATGTTTGTATCTTTAAGGTAAATACCCAGTAGTGCAATTGCTGGGTTGTAAGGTAGCTCTATTTTCAACTTTTTGAGGAACCTCCATGCTGTTTTCCAGAGTGGTTGCACCAGCTTGCATTCTCATCAACAGTGTAGGAGGGTTTCCCTTTCTCTCCATCCTCACCAGTATCTGTCATTTCCTGACTTGTTAATTTTAGCCATTCTGACTGGTGTGAAGTGGTATCTCATTGCGGTTTTGATTTGTATTTCCCTGATGCTCAGTGACGTGGAGCACTTTTTCATGTTTGCAGAAATGTCTGTTCATATCCTCTGCCCTTTCTTGATTGCATTATTTTTCTGTGGGTGTTGAGTTTGATAAGCTCTTTATAGACTTTGGATACTAGCCCTTTATCTGATATATCGTTTGTAAATATCTTCTCCCATTCTGTCAGTTGTCTTTTGGTTTTGTTGACTATTTCCTTTGCTGTGCAAAAGCTTTTGATCTTGATGAAGTCCCAATTGTTCACTTTTGCCCTTGCTTCCCTTGCCTTTGCCGATGTTCCTAGGAAGAAGTTGCTGTGGCTGAGGTCAAAGAGGTGGCTGCTTGTGTTCTCCTCAAGGATTTTGATGGATTCCTTTCTCACATGGAGGTCCTTCATCCATTTTGAGTCTGTTTTCGTGTATGGTGTAAGAAAATGGTCCAGGTTTATTTTGCTGCATGTGACTGTCCAATTTTCCCAACACCATTTGTTGAAGAGACTGTCCTTTTTCCATTGGACATTCTTTCCTGCTTTGTCAAAGATTACTTGGCCATAGAGTTGAGGGTCTATTTCTGGGCTCTCTATTCTGTTCCATTGATCTATGTGTCTGTTTTTGTGCCAGTACCAACTGTCTTGATGATGACAGCTTTGTCATAGAACTTGAAGTCTGGAATTGTGATGCCACCAACTTTAGCTTTCTTTTTCAATATTCCTCTGACTATTCGAGATCTTTTCTGGTTCCATATAAATTTTAGGATTATTCGTTCCATTTCTTTGAAAAAACTGGATGGGATTTTGATAGGGATTGCATTAAATGTGTAGATTGCTTTAGGTAGCATAGACATTTTCACAGTATTTGTTCTTCCAAGCCATGGCATGGAACATTTTTCCATTTCTTTGTGTTTTCCTCAATTTCTTTCATGAGAACTTTATAGTTTTCTGAGTATAGATTCTTCACCTCTTTGGTTAGGTTTATTCCTAGGTATCTTACGGTTTTGGGTGCAATTATAAATGGGATGAACTCCTTAATTTCTCTTTCTTCTGTCTTGTTGTTGGTGTAAAGAAATGCAACTGATTTCTGTGCATTGATTTTATAACCTGACACTTTACTGAATTCCTGTACAAGTTCTAGCAGATTTGGAGTGGAGTCTTTTGGATTTTCCACATATAGTATCATATCATCTGCAAAGAGTGATAGTTTGACTTCTTTGCCAATTTGGATGCTTTAATTTCTTTTTGTTGTCTGATTGCTGAGGCTAGGACTTCTAGTACTATGTTGAATAGCAGTGGTGATAATGGACATCCCTGCCGTGTTCCTGACCTTAGCGGAAAAGCTCTCAGTTTTTCTCCATTGAGAATGGTATTTGCGGTGGGTTTTTCATAAATGGCTTTGACAATATTGTGGTATGTGCCCTCTATCCCTACACACTGAAGAGTTGTGATCAGGATAGGGATGCTGTACTTTGTCAAATGCTTTTTTAGCGTCTATTGAGAGTATCATATGGTTCTTGTTCTTTCTTTTATTGATGTATTGTATCACATTGATTGATTTGAGGATGGTGAACCAACCTTGCAGTCCTGGAATAAATCCCACTTGGTCATGGTGAATAATCCTTTTAATGTACTGTTGGATCCTATTGGCAGGAATTTTGGTGAGAATTTTCACATCTGTGTTCATCAAGGATATTGGTCTGTAATTCTCTTTTTTGATGGGGTCCTTGTCTGGTTTGGGGATCAAAGTGTTGCTAGCCTCATAAAATGAGTTTGGAAGTTTTCCTTCCATTTTTATTTTTTGGAACAGTTTCAGGAGAATAGGAATTAATTCTTCTTTAAATGTTTGGTAGAATTTCCCTGGGAAGCCATCTGGCCAGGGGCTCTTGTTTGTTTGGAGATTTTTGATGACTGTTTAATCTCCTTACTGGTTATGTGTCTGTTCAGCTTTACTATTTCTTCCTGGTTCAGTTGTGGTAGTTTATATGTCGCTAGGAATG
>RCUC01124006.1:0-23607 GCA_003697995.1 Taxidea taxus jeffersonii
TTTTTTTAAGACTCTAACACCACCATAGTGGATGTGTAAAATATAGGAAACCAAAATGTGGAAATAAGAAAATTTTAAAAAAACAACCATGATTTTATCTCAATGACATTACAGTTTACATATTTGTGAACACAAGTGTAGGGTTTTTTTGGTGTGTATATATGTACTAATGTGTGCACATATACACAGATTTGATTTTTAGAGAATTAGAATTTCATTTAATTCATCCCATATAATTGTGTGCTATTATTTTTAATTTAATTTAATAAGAATATTACAAGTTTATTGAATTTTTAAGTATGTTTTAAATGAATGCATAATATTCCAACATAGGTTATCCTGTAACTTCTTTAATTATCCCAATATTAGTGCATATTTATGTTTTTAATTTTTCACTATGTAAAATAATGCTGTAATGATCACTGTTGCTTTAATACTCAAGATTCTGATTCACATTTAATAGCTTCATCTCCAAGAAGCAAGGCAGTGAATTCCTGAGTTAACTGTTTCAAGAGAACATGGGAAGAATTTTAATATCAAAGAGAACAGCATGTGCAAGCATCCTGTGATAGAGAGGAGGATGGCAAAAACAAAAACAAAAACAAAAACACAACAAACTCTAGCAAACAAAACCCATAAGGCCCTGAGTGCAAAGAAGCATTTTTCTCTTTTTGTAAAGATATTAATCCTATCAAGAGGGCCCCACCCTCAGGACCTCATTCAATGCTAATAACTTGCTAGAGGCCTCATTTCCAAATACCACCACATTGGGTATTAAGGCTTCAATGTATGAATTCTGGTAGGACTCAAACATTCATGAAGCCCATAGCAGATACCTCCTGAGAAAGGGAATAGAAAGAGTACAGGAATCCAGACTGGAAAAATTCTAAGAAGCTGAACATTTCCAATAGCTTGCCTTTGTTATTATGTTTCTCCAATTCCCCGTGCTGATGAACAAATGAAGCCCCTAGGCCAAAAGACTCTTTCTCTGCATTTGTTCTTAAAAGTAACTGTGGGGGTGGGGGGGTTTGGGAGGCGAAAAAGGAAAAACTGTGCCCCCAAATGCTTCTAATCTTGGGACTAAAAAAGACCAAAGGATGAAGTGTGTTAGCCCTTATAAAATAAATGGCCGGGGCGCCTGGGTGGCTCAGTGGGTTAAGGCCTCTGCCTTCGGCTCAGGTCATGGTCCCAGGGTCCTGGGATTGAGCCCTGCATCGGGGAGTCTGCTTCTCCCTCTCTCTCTGCCTGCCTCTCTGCCTACTTGTGATCTCTATCAAATAAATAAATAAATAAAACCTTAAAATAAAACAAATGGCCAACCAGACTGAGTTAAATGAGCCACATGGATTCATTCTGGAATAATTAGGACCTTGGAAGAAGACAGGTGGGGGTAAATAGCATTGATAAAATGTTTATTGAGATGCTAATGTGTGCCAAGTCTATGAGCTACCTAAGATCCGGCTCTTATTAGGAAGTTAGTGAGTTTTTTTTTTTTTTTAAGTATTTATTTATTTATTTATTTATTTGTCAGAGAGAGAGAGAGAGAGAAAGCGCACAAGCAGGCAGAGTCGAAGAGAGAAGCAGGCTCCCTGCCGAGCAAGAAGCCTGATGCGGGACTTGATCCAGGACCCTGGGATCATGACCTGAGCTGAAGGCAGTGGCTTAACCCACTGAGCGACGCAGGTGTCCCTCTAGTGAGTTTTTAACATTAATTCATTATTTATTCATTCATTTTAAAATATTTTCATTGAAAGCATAGTGTGTCTCAGACACTGAATGCATATTACGAAGAAAAGCAGACCTGGTCCTTAACATTTGAACTCCTCACTTGAGTCTGTGACAAAATGCAAGACCCCTGGATCTACCTCAATGTTGCAATTTGAAACACTTTTCTTCATGGTCTCAGATAAGTCCCTGTCCTAAGCCTGATCCACAAATATTCCTAAACTATGTCCTCATCTTTCTGAACATCTAAGCCAGTGCAAGGGTCCCAGAAAGACCAGTTTACACACATTTCCTTCCCTAATCCCTCCCCATTATTCCCCAAAGACTCAAGTTCTTAACATTCTGTCTCCTCTTCCTGAAGTCATCAGGGACCTCCAGTGTACATTACTCACTTCCACAGTTCTTAGTCTAATCAACTCCTTGTTAAAGAAATTAGCACAAAAATATAAGATATTGAAAATCCAATTATATTTTAGTTACTCTGGCCACAGACAAATTGGGTTGTTTTGAATCCACATGTTAATTGGAAGTAGAAGATAATTTTGTGGTTGTTTTCAGGGCATTTGTTTTAAACTGTCCCTCATCTTAACTTCTCTTAGGCTCATCTCCTCAGCAACTGGGATTTCTCTTCACAGACATACATGGCTTCCTCCAGTTGAACTAGAACCTGAATTTTTATTGCTTCTTTATGTACATTCCTTCTATTTAAAACCATGTCCTTCACATGTCGACCCTAAAGAACTCCTGACCTTTGGGATGCACCGTTATCTGTGATTTCTTGTTCTCGCATTTCCACAGCTGAGCCCTTAAAATATACAATGGCATATTTAAAATATACAAAATGATTCTTTTCTTCAGACTCAAAGCATGGTACTTGGGTACGTTATACCCAACTAGAGGTGACTGAAGGGCATTCATTAAAGTGATTTTTTTAAAGTACCTAGTAAATACCAAGGAAAGTCTTAGGACCCAGTAATTTCATTTCTAGGAAACTACTCCTGAAATACACTGATAAGAACATGAACTATAGAATACACAGCTACTTATTGTAGAACTTTAATATGTCAAACAATTGAAAACTACTTAAATACCCAAATGGCCGTCATAGGGACTGATAAAATAAACTATGAAGCCTGCACAGAATAGAATAGCAAGAAACTAGAAAAAAAAAGAGTAAGAATTTATATATGTGATATGTAATATGTTATAATATAATATTAAATATATATATAGCATAACATAGTATAAATATATATATTATGTATAGAGAGAAACAACAGAGACTGAGAGAGACAATGAGAGAAAGAGGAAGAGACAGAGAGATTGGTTTATTTTAACGATTGGTTCACACAGTCATAGGGACTGGGAAGTCTGAAATCTCTAGGGCAGGCTCAGAGGCTGGAGACCTGGGCAAGAGTTAATGATACAATCATTAGTCTGAAGACAGCAGACAGAAGTCATGTCTCTTCCAGGGAGTTCCAGTCTCTTCTCTTGGAACTTTCAACAGATTGGATGAGATACACTTACATTATGGAGGTTAATTATGGATGGTACTGATTTAGATGTTAATCACTTCTTTAAAAATAACCTTTAGGGGCGCCTGGGTGGCTCAGTGGGTTAAAGCCTCTGCTTTCAGCTCAGGTCATGATCCCAGAGTCCTGGGATCGAGCCCCGCATCGGGCTCTCTGCTCAGCAGGGAGCCTGTTTCCCCCACCCCCCCACCCCCTGCTTCTCTCTCTCTCTGCCTGTCTCTCTGCCTACTTGTGATCTCTATCTGTCAAATAAATAAATAAAATCTTTAAAAAAAAATAACCTTTATGCAACATCTCACTGGTGTTTGACCAGGTAACTGTGCACCATGGTCTAGCCAGGTTGGCATATAAAATGAGCTATTACATATACAAAATATTGAGGAAGCTCAGTTTTACATAAATATACCTATACTTTATATTTACATAATTATAAATTTATGTATAATTTATATTTACATATAATTTAGATTATATTATCTCTCTCTGTCTTTATCTATTTATCTATCTACTTATCTATATAAAAACAAAACTTCTGTGCTTCTGTTCAGAAAAGAATTCATGTAGGAAGCCTGACCCAGCTATCTTAAGGAATAGCTCCTTATGGAGATTAAGCATGGGACTCTTGATTTCAGGTCAAAGTCATGAGCTTGAGTCCTGCCTTGGGCTCCATACTGGGTGTAGAGTCTGCTCTCAAAAAAAAAAAAAAAAAAAAAAGAGTGAGGGCCAGCTGTGTCAAGGTGAAGTCTAAGCAGTAGGCAGGGCCAGACCATGTAGGACCTTGTAGGCCCTATTAACGATTTTCCAGTTTCTTCAAAACATGGTGGTAAGTCATTGGAAAATTTTTGAGCAGAGGACTGAGGCAGTCTGATTTTCTTGCTAAGAAGGATCCCCTGGCTGCTGTGCTTGGAGATGTCACTGCTGGGGACCCAGGACAGTGTGTGGCAAGTAAAGAAGCAGGGAATTCCATTAAAGATCTTCTGTGGTGGTCTAAGGGAGAATAATTATTGGGGTTGGCTTCATGTGTTAGCCATAGATTTGGTAAGAACTGATTTTGTAGAATAATTCTAACAGCTGTGTCAGGACTTGCTAAATGGATTATATAAAGGCTGTCAGAGAAAAAAGAAACCAAGGAAGATGATCAGGCTTTTGCACTCTGTAACTGGGGGAAGAGTGGTGCCATTTAATTACATGGAGAAGTCTTTGGGAGAAGTGTATTTAGGAAGGAATTTCTATTTTGGACATTTGGTTTCAGAAGACTGCAGTACATCTAAATGGAGTTGGTAGCTGAATAAATGAGTCTGAAGTCCAGGGGAGAGGTTGGATCTGAAAAATACAAATTTGGGAGTCATCGGGGTAAAGAGGAGAAGGGAGCTAAAGACTGAGCACCGGGAGATGAAGTTTCAGGTGTATCTTCTACTTATATCCTTTTGGGGATGTTCAATGGCCTTAACAACTCTAGCATTGGTCCAGCTGTGCTCAGCTCCTTGGATACCATGAGCCCTTCGACTCACACTACAAATCATCAATCCACAGACCTGGGCAAAGGGAGAAGTGTAACCTTATTTTGTTTGTTTTTATCTGTCTTCCCATTACCCTGTGGCCTGTCTTTTGAATAACTCTATTGTTTCTTTTAGTGGAAAGAGGTCCTTCCCCCAATCAAACTCCCCTTCCTCCTGCCTCAGCCTGATTGCATGCTTTCTCTCTTTCTGAAAGCAAACAACCAAAAAATCCAAACAAACAAAAAAAGAAGAAATATCTCCTTAAGTTTGACCCTCAGCTACTATCTGGGAACTTAGCTGGTTAACAGTTCTCTACAGTGACATAAACTTTCCTTAGCTGAAAAAGGTGGTTCACTGCATTGAGATAGGGCAATCAATAGGGTTTATGATTAATACATGACTCCCTTTTGAGAGTCTGGAACTTTGGCAGGTACTAGTCTGTCTACATAACCAAGCACCAATAAATATCTTGGTGCTGAGTAGGCTTCTCTGGGCATAAACATTGCACACATGTTTCTACATTTTTGTTCTGAGATTGAGACAAGAGTGAGCTATGTGTGGAAGGGAGAGAGCATCAAGAAGTCTGCACACGGATTCCTTCCAACTCCACCTTTGTATCTTTCCTTTATGCTCTAGGTATGTCCTTACCTAGTAATAACTTTCAGTATCTCAGAATACACTGGTTCTTTCCAGAGAATCTCCTAGCACAGGACCACTCCTGTGGGTCCTATGGGACCAATCCTTGGGGAGGTCCAATACATCTATCCCTCAAGAACACTTTTTCAGCCTAATAATTATTTTTTAAATAAACTTTTAAAAATTTTAGAATAGTTTCAGATTTACAGAGAAGTTTCATATGTAGTGCAAGGTCACACATACTCCTCACCCAGTTTCCCATATCATTACCATGGTACATTTGTCACAACTAAGAAACATTTTATTTGGATTTCACATGTTTTCCCCTAATATCCTTTGTGCCTTCCAGAAACCCAACCAGGATACCACATAACTTTTATTGTCTTAACACACAGGTAACACAATATAGCTCCCTTTGCCCTGTGACCATTTCTCATACTTTCCTTATTTTCCAAGAAGTATTTTATTCTTTTTTTTCTTAACAGCTTTTTCTCCTGCTAATTATCTCTACTACTCATTTGTATTCTATTTCATTAATTTCTGCTTTTTAACTTTTATTATACTTTCCTTTTAGTATTTTCTTTGTGTTTACTCTTTTTTTCTTTGCTAGCTGAATAGAATTCTTAGTTCATCATTTCTCAATTTTTCTTGTTTTCTAAAATTTGAATTTAAGGATATGAATATTCCTCTCTTTTTACATCTATCATCTCTGTACTTCATTTGGGTAATTCCTTTGGATTTCTTTTTTTAAATATTTTATTTATTTATTTCAGAGAGAAAGAGAGTGAGAGAGAGCATGAGAGGGGAGAAGGTCAGAGGGAGAGGCAGACTCCCCATGGAGCTGGGAGCCCGATGCGGGACTTGATCCTGAGATTCCGGGATCATGACCTGAGCTGAAGGCAGTTGCTTAACCAAATGAGCCACCCAGGTGCCCTGGATTTTGTTTTTCCAATTCAGTAATGCTTTCTTCAGCTGCATCTAGTCTATTAGTACAGGTATAAATAGGTGTGGATAAAGATTACCTGTCAAGAGTAGTCATATATGGGAGAAAGGGTAGAAAAGAGTGAAGAGAATGGAATAAAAGCTAAATTTCTCTAACTCTACCTTGTCAAGCAATTTTGTCTTTGGAAATGTACAAATGACTTCATAATTATGAAACAAAATTAAATCAAAATGAAATAGAAAGGATACCTAAATATTAAAAATAAAATAAAACAAGATTCTAACTGTATATAAAGTTGGTGGTTTAAAAAAATACTACTTGACCCCACAGGTTTTGGAGGATGCATTAAAAGGATAAAAAGAACTGCAATCAAACAAAACCATAACTAGTATTTAGTACTCATATTGTTAATAATATGTTGTTTTTGTTAATATACATTTATATAGACATATATAAATACATATATATATATACAAATTAACAATCAGTAAATTAAAAATAAATAGTAATAAAATATATATATGTACATATATCAGTAAAAAACCTAAATACCCAACATTTGTTCCAGACTAAGATTTTTAATGAAAAAGAAAAAAAAAGGAAAATAACAAAATTAAGTAAGTTAATACCTTTCATCTTAAATGTGAATTAGAAATATTTTACAAATATATGATGCTTTTTATCTTTAGAAGAAGTAGCTGTATCCTAGTTTTGTGTACTGACATGGTCTACAACTGACAGCAATACCCATTAGCAATAATAATGTTTGGGCTTAAAATTATTAACTCCAAATACTATTTCACAGTAAAAGGAATCAATAATTCTTGGTGAAATGACTGATTCTAGATCTAAAACAGGAAATGTAAAAAGAAGCATAATATATTTATTTACCAGAAAATATAAAAGCTATCAATGCCTACTGGAGCTATGGCAATAAAGGTCATCAGCACCAATGTGACCAGCATCTCACTGATAAAAGGAACAATTAGAATATCAAAAGGAAACTGGGTTATAATAGATTAGAACTCATCATCTTTGACTTCATAATGACACAAAAATCAATCTCACTAATCACTTTAGGAAACTGTCAAGGCATAAACCCATTATTCTAAAAACTGGTAGAAAGAGGGTGGGAAGATAGGAGGGGGAAATGAATCATTTATCCTGCCTTTCCCATACCAATTATGTCCCAATATCATTTAAAAGTAGAAGAGTGAAGTTCTTCATAGAAGATTCCCTCAGCTCCTAAGAACAGATTTTTCTCCCACCCCTTAAGGTAATAAGATGTCTCAACAATGATCCTCAATGATGGCTAAACCTAGTAGGTGAAAAGATAATGGAGAACTTAAAACTGGATGAATGAACCTTAACATCAAAAAAGAGACATAACAAGATATGAAGTGGTTCTTGAAGTTATAAAATGTAGACAAGTATTTATGAATATTAAAAAATTCAAACATGAAATGGCTCAGTTGAGTCTCCATCAAGGCTCAGCATTTACAGAGGAAAGTAGAACATGTTTAATGGCACCACAAGGCCAAATCCAGAATATGAGAAACATGGCAGAAAGAAGGACTTGTTTTTTCCTCTAAGTACATGAGAGAGAGAGAGAGAGAGAAGGAAGGGAGAGAGAGGGAGAAAGGAATAAAGAAAGAGGAACAGAGAGAGAGAAAAAGGGCGAGAGAGAGAGAGGAAGGAACAGAGAGAATAAACTTTTATAGATAAAAAAAAGCTCAAGTCATATCAATCATATATAATACGTATACATTGTTTAGATATTGACTTACAAACCAAGAAAAGTAAATGATGGCACAATTGATGAAATTGAACTCTACGTCATGGTAGTGTTGATATTAAGGATTATCCTTTTCTTATTCTTTCTTTTATTCTAACTTTTTGATCGAGTATGGGTTTCTGCTTACTTCTTTTTTTTTTTTTAAAGATTTTATTTATTTGACAGAGAGATCACAAGTAGGCAGAGAGGCAGGCAGAGAGAGAGAGGGGGAAGCAGGTTCCCTGCTGAGCAGAGAGCCTGATGCGGGGCTCCATCCCAGGACCCTGGGATCATGACCTGAGCCGAAGGCAGAGGCTTAACCCACTGAGCCACCCAGGTGCCCCTGCTTACTTCTTTAAAGGTTATTTCTGGCACTTGAATGCCAGCTAGTTTTGAAAAATGTAGCCTTAAAATTATGAAGTTTATGAGGTCCTTCCACATACTATCTCCTTGGACCCCCACAAACAACTAAAGAATGATAGAGAGCAGGGTATTATTATCCATTATTTTTCTAGAGGCAAAATGAGACTTAAAAAATGCAAATGTTTTATCCCAGCATCTTCCAGAAATTAGAATAATCAAGATCTCTAGTGACTGGCACCGTGCCCTGGTGGTTCACTACCTCAGCTGCCCACATTTACACATTAGCAGAAAGCAGAAGGAAATAGTCACAGCTTAGGATTCTCTAGGCTTTAAATTTTCCTTTTTATCAAATGAGCTTAGTTTCACTTAACACATTCCGACAAAACACACACAGACACACGCACACACACAGTGAGAAATGGCTTACAATCCCTGTCCTCTTTTGACTTAACCGAGGCTAAATATTAGAAGTTCTACTCCCGTGCACATTTCCCAGACGCACTTTAGAACAAAACAATTCCCAAGTGATTTAAAATTTCAACACTCTTGATTTTAACACTAACAGAGCTGCGTTCAATGAGTCACCCCAAGGACTGAGGATTTAAGGTCAGGTTCCTGAAGTTCTCCATTGCAAAGAGTAGGGTGTCCTTATGATGTAATGGATGAATCCAAGTTTACTAACCCCTGTGAATCCCACAGAGGCTTCTTCTACTCTGTACGGTTCCCCATTTTTATGCAAAGATAATCTTAAGGGTTGGATAACAGTCCAACAAAATTTCTAAATATTTTCTCAAATGGAACCTATTCATATTGTTTTCTAAATTCTCTATGATGGACAAGCTTTGCTTCACATTCAGACACACGAGCTTTTCTATGAATTGTGAGCTAATTCTTCAGGATTGCTTTCCAAAAGTGGAATTAATGGATCAAAGGAGTTTTAAGGCTCTTCGTTCCTTTTGCCAAAATGTTCTCCAAAAGTGCTGTACCGAGTTGCATATCCGCTAGCAACCCACCTTCTCAACCCCCTCCAGACCCCCCCAGCCAGACCATAGACCTCTAAACCTAAGTAGATTGCACTTGAATCTCTTCTGGGTCTCATATTTCTTGTGGGATGGGGGGAAGGACGAACAAGCTTGAGGTGTTCCCCCCAACCCCCACCCCTTGAGCTGCCTTTTATGGTCCTTTTCTGTGTAGTCACCTCGCCTGGAAATGGTTTCATTCAACACTTTCCTGTTTTGATGTATGAAGTCACTGAGTTTCTCTGCTTTTTAATCTCCTTAATTCTTTTGATCTGCTGGCTGGTTGAAAACAAAAGGAGTAAGTAGCTGATGCAGAGGAAGCAATGTATGTTTCCAGTGAAATTTCCTCTTTGTAAAGCTGGGCGGATACAGGCTTGGCTCTCTCTGCCTCTACTGCAAATGGCTCTGGGCACGGCTGTGACAGTGTTTGGTTCAATGACAGCATTGTCCAGGCTGCTGGTCAGAATGAGGCTCAGTTGGGAGCTGCTCTTCCGGGGGTAATTAGAATGTACTAATCAGCGAATTGCAACAGTGTGCAAGTCAAAGACCAGGGTCCTTCAGAAAGTGGGGGGTTGCTGTTTATTTCTTCCTGCCCTCTTCCTATGTCTAACTCCCTGGGCAGCTTGGTGCTTATCACACACACATATAAAGTTATCATTTGAAGTGATGTTTGTTATATATCATGGCAAACATTTTGCGATCTATACATGTTTTAAATCATTATGTTACACATCTTTTTTTTTTAAAGATTTTATTTATTTGTCAGAGAGAGCGAGCACAGGCAGACAGAATGGCAGGCAGAGGCAGAGGGAGAAGCAGGCTCCCTGCTGAGCAAGGAGCCCGATGTGGGACTCGATCCCAGGACGCTGAGATCATGACCTGAGCCGAAGGCAGCCGCTTAACCAACTGAGCCACCCAGACGTCCCTATGTTGCACATCTTAAGGTTATACAACGTTGTATGTCAATTACAGCTCAATAAAATTGGAAAAAAATATGTTTGGTGCTTTGAAAAGGGGCATGGGACTTAAAAACATGGTGTGGCCCTAAAAAAAAAGTACGCCATATTGTTTAAGTTCCTATTTCTCAGTTTGTTTTTTTACCATTACTAAGATCTCTGAAGGCTTTGCTGAAAAGTTAAAGCAAGGTTAGAAAATACAAAGATTCCCTTGAAGCTGGATCTCCATCAGTCACTCATAAACTTTAGGGCTTGGGTCATAACATGCATTCATACACTCATTCATTTATTCATCCAATAGACATCTGTTTTTCATCTTATGACAGCAAATGCTAGGCAAAAAATGATTCATGACGAAAAATGATATGATTCTTGTTTCTAAGAATGTCCAATTCAAGGGAAAGACAGGACCATTTATGGTTAACTCTAATATAGAACCTTCCTGAAGTTCACACAGCTTTGACTCCTGAGACTGTGAAAACATAATGAAAGGCAAACAAGCAACACAAAAATGTCCAGCATATTACGAACCACCCTGACCATCTTAACTATGTAGTCACGATGCCAATTTTATGTATTTTCTCAAAAATGGCCTTCCACCATCAGCGAATAATTTTTTGTTAATGTACTTTTTTTTTTCCTTTTCCTTTCTTCTATTTTGGTTTCATCAGCAGACTGCTAAGATTCTCTGAGTTCTGTTTTTTTTTGAAAACTGTGACAAAACCATCTGACACAGTTTTAGTTTATTAGGAAGTGTCCTGAAGCATCAGGACTCAGTGATCCAGAGATGGGCCCCACAAGTTGGGACAAGGAAAGGGTATCATAGCTCTTTGACTCACTCTGGTTAGATTTGGTCTTGTTGAACTCTCAGCCTCATTTTTCTGTGGTAGAAAACTGGCTGGTAATTATTGGCCTTGAACACTGAGCAAGAGCATCGGCAGCCTTGGGGATCTTTCTCTGTGACATGTAGGCCTTGCCTTGCTAGAATTCTCTTCCACCTAATGTTTCAGTGGGTAATGACTTCTGGGTAATCTCTGATTCCCCCATCTAGGCCTTTGCTATGTCTCCCAAACTCCAGGAATAAAGGGAATGTTCCCCCATTTCAGAAATTATCCATGGTGCAGTCTGGACAGACTTGACCGACATGAGCTCCGTATGACCCTGACCGGTTTTATTCATCACAGAATCTTCAAGAGTTAACAGGCTCCAGCACAGAGTAGATGTTTAATCAGTATTTTTCGAATAAGTAATGAGGGGGTGTATTAATATATCTTCCTGATTAATGCAGGATTGAAAAAAGAAGGGCACCTACCTTGCTTTGTGCAGTCCATCAATTTCATGGCACTTTCCATGTTGACACAGTGACATGACCAGGCAAAACACCCACTCCCAGAGTCCAGAGTGTTCTTTCCCATCTCACTTCCATCCATCAAGGCCCCACCAAGTGTTCGGAAAAATAGCTTCTTCCCACGGAGTGACCTTTTGTTTTGGCTAACCTCAGTTTTTAATGCCTTTCTTGGTAAAATAAATAAATAAACAAATAAAATTCTTTTAAGTATAAATAAAAAACAGATGCAAAGAAATAAACATCTCCAGCTGTACTGATTTTCTGTCTTTCACCTAATCAAGGTCTTTTTTGACTTTGAACTTTCGCCTCTGCATTTTCCTGTATTTGGAATATTTCCCTAGTTTTCCTTCTTTTGTTTGTTTGTTTCTTTGTTTTCTTCATGATTGACTCCTGTTGTTTACATCAGTCTCCAGTTCATTGTAATCTTTTCTGAGACAGTTACTACTAGATCAGGGTATCCCTCCACTGTACACCCCTCTTACTTCAGTCCATCTTTGTTATAGAAATCATCCATACAAATTTTCTCTGTTTCTCTCTCATGCCTAGCACCATGCCTGACACAAAGAAGAGATTCAATAAATTATTTGTTAACTCAATTAATAAGTGGATGCATTTAAGAAATACATCAGCTGACCTGAAATATCCCTCCCTACTTTCAGATTTCTTCACAACCTGATGCACCAGATACTAACTTTTTTACTTCAAAGAGGGCTGCCTGGGTAGTGTCCAGACTTCAGATTTCATGAACTTTGTGAGCTGAGATAATCAAAAGGAGCTTGCTTACTTAAGAGGCTGAGAGCTTAGAACGTACATGAATTGCTGTCCATTGTACCAAATCTGAGAAAGATGACTGGTGAAAAATTGCCTTCACTCAAAAGTCTGCACTGATCAGCAAGATTTACTGACTGCCATTAGGTGTCTGAAGAGGAAATTTCTGCAAACAAAATCAGATAGATAATGAAATATTGATCGAGGATGCACATTGCAGGGCAATTCTGTCCATTCCCTCGTGTTCCTTCCTGGGAACATCCTCAGGCTAGAAGGAGGGTCTGGAGTGGCATTGGTACCATTTCCCTCCTCCAAGGCTGGTAGTGATGCTTATTTGGAGCTGTCTGGAAAGTATGCCAATTTCTAGTTTTCTTTGGGCCCTTAGGATTCTTTTTCTTCTCCTTGTCCTTGCATCCTCTTTCTTTAAATATGGTTTTGAAAATTAGATAGTGTGTCCTGGGAAAGGTCCTAGCAAGGCAAACTTGGAAATCAATCAATCAGGCTGACTCCGTGAAGTGGCTGTACGTCAGGGATGACCCTGCGGCCTGCTCACCCTTATTTACATCCAAGATCACTTCCTCCGATTTTTGCCCACTCATGCCCAGCTGAACTCTAGGCAGATGGAGCACTTTTGTGGATGGTACTGCCTTTTGGCTGGAGTGTGAATCGGATAGTCTTGTTGCCACCAATCTTTTGACCTTGCCACAGAACAGATAATTTGCAGGCGACATGAGTATGTGCTCTCACCAAATATCTCCTTCACTTCTTCACACTCTGTATTGCCCTTGACACTGGGATATTTGTCCTCTGAGGATAGAGAGAGATGCATTTCTTCTCAGAAACCAGTGTGATCAGGAATGAGGAGCACTGGGCTTAAATGCCACAAGATTCATCA
Organism: Taxidea taxus jeffersonii; assembly: GCA_003697995.1. NCBI lineage: Eukaryota > Metazoa > Chordata > Mammalia > Carnivora > Mustelidae > Taxidea > Taxidea taxus. The sequence continues at coordinate 13,459 of RCUC01124006.1, forward strand.
TTGGAACCTGGCCCTGCCTCTTCTTTTTTCTTTTCTTTTTTTTTTTTTTTTAAGATTTTATTTATTTATTTGACAGAGAGAGGGATCACAAGTAGGCAGAGAGGCAGGCAGAGAGAGGGGGTGGGAAGCAGGCTCCTGCTGATCAGGGAGCCCAATGAGGGGCTCAATCCCAGGACCATGAGATCATGACCTGAGCCAAAGGCAGAGGCTTAACACACTGAGCCATGCAGGCACCCCTGGCCCTGCCTCTTCTTAACTTATAGAAAATGCAAGAATTCTATGGTCGTGATTTAAGTTTCAGTTCTGTTGCTTACCATTGGAGACAGGCTTCTTGTCTCTAGGACATAATTGGCTCAAAATAAAATTATAATCCCTACATTGCAAGGTTTCTGTAAAAAATAAATAATAAATAAACAAATAAATAAAAATGAGAGGATCCATAGCATATTCCCTGGGGCCCTTCATTGGGTCTCAATTCTCTGATCTATAGAAGAGGGAATGTTAGCTGGCTATAACCTTCTATATATCCACCTGAATGTGGAGGGCACTTCCTCATCTCACAGAACCACTGAGAGGTTTATGTCAGAATACAAGCATGTGTGCTATGCACTAAGAACTTGTACCTGCACAAAATGTCGTGATTGTTTCCCCACGTGGATTCTAAAGATGAGAAAAAAAGATGATTGTCCTAGATGAAGAGTATCACACTGGTGAAGTAGACCAACCATGGGAACCAAGTTGAAAACCAGCTGTAAATTAAACTAGAATCCCCTCTGAGTCGAGAGAACCTGGATACTTGACTCATAGGACTGCACCTCCACAAAGTTCAAAAATGAATGGGCTCAGAGGCATGATGGATAATAGGAAAGGCAGGACTGAAAGGGAGATAGATTCTTGAAAGCTTCATGGGGATGAGGGTAGTTCAATAGAAAGGTTTAGCAGTACCGATCATTAAATAAAATTAGTTTGAGTCTGAGTTAATCTGATCCAAGGGTCCCATGTCTTCTGTGGGAAGCATACGTTCTCCTAACTCCCCGATGTCCATGGGGTTCTATTACAGACGTACTCTGATACAAATGCTCTTTATGCACATCCTAAGATCTGCACCCAAACCTTTGACACTTCCATCTAGACTTGACAATTTTAACTTCCTTTTTTTCTGGTAAGGTGTAATGGGTCCCAGCAGGCAAATATCCCTACTACAATGACTAGAAGGGGGAACGATATACTGCAAAAATATTTTAAATACATTAGAGAGCTAGGGAAGCAACATAGACCAGATCAACTAAATTTCAAGAGAGGGAAGAGCTCTACCTAGGTGAGCTGAAGATCACCAACAATAGGCTTCCCATGGGTCATTTTCTGATTCCAATCTCATCCCAGATTGGGATAAAAGAACAGTCTCAAAAGAAAAGAAACCAGTGGGAGCCTTGGTGCTTACACAGCACTAGATGAATGGCTCGAAAGCTAGATGAGTCTTAAAACATGGTTAGATTTCCTCCTGGTAAGCCACTGAATTTTTTTTTCTAAAGATCTTATATTTTTAGGGTAGTTTTAGGTTTTCAACAAAACTGAAAGTACAGAGATTCTGTCTATACCTCCTATTCCCACACATGTACCGCCTCCCCCATGATCAGCATCCCTGACCAGAGTGGTACATTTTTTACAATTGGCAAACATACATTGATGCATCATCATCACCCAAAGTCCATAGTTTACCTTAGGTATTGTATCTTCTATGGGTTTGGGCAAATGTATATAAATTTTTGAATTTTGGTTTGATGGGAGACTGGAAGTTTCATCTGAAAGATTCTGAAAGAATCAAATTACCCAAAGGAAAACAGGGTTTGTGAGTATGTCTCTCAGGAAGGAGAAGGACTGGTACAAACTCATGGTTGATCTCTTCTTCAAGATGTCTGTTGGTTTGACTATGCATGGCATTGGAGGCTAAAGAGAGAAACTTAAAAATTCCAAGGTCCATGACTTAAATCTTACAACCTCCCATTTCTTAAAAGACATAGACCCTGCCATACCCTCAAGGAGAAGTTCTGAGGAAAGAGGACCAACTTGAGCAGATCAGATTTTTACTAGATCCACCATTGTGTTCTGATTCAAATCACTCTCTGTTTGAATTGGAATGATCAGTTCCTCATCTTCGTGAAAGGAGGAAAGAGGAAAACTTCTTTGACAGACAACTATATTGTTTAGATCCTCTAAAATTCTTTGATATGTAGTGTTAAGCATTTAATTAAAATTATTAGATATGAGAAGAGGCAAAAGTGTGACACATAATAATTAGAATTTTAAAAAGAGACCTAGAGATCATCCAAATATTGGTGTTGGCAGATAATGAAAATGTTAAGATAAAGAAATTATCAACAAAATTGGTGAAAAAGATGGGAGCTATCCACAGGGATTTTGTAATTAATACAAAACAAAATTTAATGGATAATATATTACTGAAATACACAATATTTGAAATTAAGAACTCATTGGAAAATCATAACAAACAACTCCCAAAACTTGGTGATTTGACAAATCTTTATTATTTCTTATAACTGCACAGCTCCAGTGAGTGTTTATGAAGACCTGAGTCAGACTCAGCTGATTTGGGTAGCCATGTTCATATTTGTAATAAATTGGTGGATTGGTTGGCAGCTGTCCTATTTTAGGATGGCCTTACTTTGATGTTTCTTCTCTGCTCCATGTAGCCTCTCATATTCCAGAGGCTGGTTGAAGAAGTGACAGCGGTTCAAGATAGAGAGAGGAAGTGTGCATGTCCCTATGGGACCTTGGCTCAAGACTGATAACACCGTCACTTCTGCTGAATTCTATTAAGTAAAGCAAGTCAAGGTAAGCCTAATTGAAATGCAGGGAAACAGAATGAATTTCTTGAAAGAAATTCAGAGAAAGTGCAAAATCATACTGCAAAGACCACACAAGGAGGGGTTGAGAACTGAAGCCAGTTTGCATTTAATCTGCCACAGATGAGGTTAACGTCTGACTGGACACAAGAGAAGGCTGCACCAGTGAACTTGAAGTAGGTCAATTGAAAATATTGGAAGTGCAGTACCAGAAAAAAAATTAAAAAACAAAACCAAACCAGAACAGACTAGGGAAAACACATGGAACATACTGAAGAGATGCAAAATATGTGTATTTAAAGTCTCAGATGGGGAGGATAAAAAGAGAGAATAGAGCAGAATATTTGAAGAGACAATGACCAAGAATTTTTCAAAATGATAAAAGTTATCAATGCAGACTCAAGAAGATCAACAAACCCCAAGTAAGATAAACAGAAAAAAACCAACAACACCATACTGATGGTATTTTCAATAGTCTGCAACAATTCAATATGCCAATGGAAAAGTAATGAAACTTGACCTTACGTTATGCAGTATGGAAATTTTAGAATCAAACATAAATTGTAAATCTAGATATAGAAGAAAACATAGAAGACTTTGTGTGCTTGAGAAGAGAAAACATTCTTAAACAAAACAGAAGAGGGGATCGCCATGAATAAACAATTAATTGACCTCAATGATCTGAAGAACTTCTATCATGCATCATTGAGGCACCTGAGTGGTGCAGTTGGTTGGGCTTCTGACTCTAGGTTTCAGCTTGGGTAGTGATCTCAGAGTCATGAGATCAGGCCCAGTGCTGGGCTCTACACTTAAGGAGGAGTCTGCTTGGGGCTTTCTCTCCCTCTCCCTCTATCCCTCCCCTCCCTGCCCCAAACATGCTCTCTCTCTCTCTCTCTTTCTCAAATAAATAAATCAATCTTAAAAAGAAAAAAAAGACACCATTATGAGAGTAAGCTGTAAACTAGGAGAAGATATTTACAGTGTATATATTTCACTGAATAAAGAAGACCTGAATAAAAAATATTCAGAGTGATGTCAGAAAAATGGCCAAATAAGAAATCTCTCACATGTGTCTCTCCCTCAACAATAACTATGGCACCCATCCATGAACAAAATACCTTCATGAAAGCTTTGGGATCCAAGTAGGAGATAGTAAAACCTCAGTGCAGTACCGAACCAAAAAGAGTCATTTGAGAAAACACGTTCACAAACAAGTGGCTGAGTCATCAACCACGGTCCAGACTACATAAAGGTAAATAGCTTTGTACCTCTGAGAACTTGGTTACAGTCACCATTTTGTTTGGGGAACAGACCAATACCATATGCCAAGGGACCTGAAGGGAGTCACAGCCACCCATGCATTTCGTAGTAAACATAAACTTTCCACCAAAACCCTTTACAAGAGATGAAGAAGGCTCTGTAGCTTGATGAAGAGGTCAATCAATCAAGGGCATATATCAATTATAAACATATATATACACCCAACATTATTGCATCTACATATCTGAAACAAATATTAACAGAACTGAAGGGAGAGATATCAAGCAATGCAACAGTAGTAGAGGACTTCAATATTCCACTTTAAACATTGGATAGATCACTGATACAGAAAATAAGGATATTGCATCCCTGAGAAACAATACAGATCATATGATCTTAATAGACATATGCATTCTATCCCACAGCATTAAAATACACATTTTTCTCAAGCACACATGGAACATTCTCTATGATAGACCATATGTTAGGCCACAAAGCAAATCTTAACATATTTAAAAAGATTAGAATCATATCTAATATCTTTTCTTTTTTTTAAAGTTTTTATTTATTTATGATAGAGAAAGATAGTGAGAGAGGGAATACAAGTACGAGAGAGCTGGAGAGGGAGAAGCAGGGAGCCCTGTATGGGGGTCTATCCCAGGACACTGGGATCATGACCTGAGCTGAAGGCAGATGCTTAATGATTGAGCCACAAGACGTCCCTCTAGTATGGCCACAATGGTAAAAACCTAGAAACCAATAAGATGGAAAAATTCACAAACATGTGGAAATCAAACAACACACTCTTCAACAGTCAGTGGGTCAAAGAAGCAATCAAAAGGGAAGTCAGAAGGTATCTTGAGGCCAATGAAAATAAAAATCCAACATACCAAATCTTATGGGATGCAGCAACAGCGCTGCTAGGAGAGACTCTTGTAGCTAAATGCCTCCATTAAGAAAAAAGAAAGAATTCAAATGAATAACTTTACACCTCAAGGAGTTGGAAAAGAAGAAACTAAGTCTAAAGTTAGCAGAAGGAAGAAAATAGCAAATACCACAGCAGAAGTAGAGACTAGAAAGACACACGTAAAAAAATCAGTGGAAGTAATACCTGTTTTAAGATAAACAAAAAACTAATAAAACTTTAGCTATAGTAACTGAGATAAAAATAGAGAAGGCTCATATGAAATTATAAATGAAAGAAGAAACATTATGTGAAACACCACAGAAATATAACAGATCACAAGAGATTACTTCAAATAATTATATGTAGGCAATAAGAAATCCTCAAATAAATGAAAAATTCTTTGAAACATACAACTTACCAAGACTTAATCATGAAGAAATAGAAAATATGAAATCACCAATAAAGACAGAAACTAAGCAATAGTTAAAAAATCAATCAATCAATCAATTAATCTAGGACCAGATAATTTCACTGGTAATTCCTCCAAACATTTAAAGAAGAAATAATGCCAATCCTTCTGAAACTTTTCCACAAAATCAAAGAGGAGAGAATACTCCTAAATTCATTTTGTGAGACCAGAATTATCCTTACACCAAACGTAGAAAAGAAAATTACAGGTCAATATGCCACAATCAATTGGAATTTATCGCTAGGATGGAAGGATGGGCAAACATGCACAAATTAATAAACATGATACACCATATTGATAGAACAAAGGATAAGAGTCATATGATCCTCTCAATAAATTAAGAAAAAGCAATTGATAAAATTTAACACCATTTCATGATAAAAGCTCTCTACAAATAGAAGGAATCTACCTCAACTTAATAAAGGCTTTGTATGACAAACTCACTGCTAACATCATACTCAGCAGTGAAAAGCTAAATAAAGCCTTTTCCTTAAAATCAGGACCAAGACATGGATGCCTACTCTCATCACTTCTATTTCAAATAACACTATAAGTACTAGCTAAGCAACTGGATGAGAAAGAAAAATTAAAGGCAGTAAAATCAGAAAGGGGAAAGAAATATTGTTTCCATTTTCAGATGACAAAATATCATATATAAAAACCTTGATGACTCCCCTCAGAAATGTTAAAACTCACGAATGAATTCAGTGAAGTTGAATGCAAAATCAGCATACAGAAATCAATAGTATTTCAGTACACTAACAACAAAATATCTAAACAGGAAATAAAAAACATAATCCCATTAACAATAGTACCAAAAATAATAAAGTAATTAGACATACATTTGATCAAGGGGTGAAAGATATTTACACTGAAAATAAAATATTGATGAAAGAAACTGTAAAAGACACAAGTAAATGGAAACATAACCCATGTTCATGGATGGGAAGAATTAATATTGCTGAAATGTCTGTATTATCCAAAGCCATCTTCAGATTCAATGCAACCCCTATCGAATTCCAAAGGTCTTTTTCACAGAAATAGAAAAAACAATCCTAAAATCTGTATGGATTCACAACAGACCCTGAAGAGCCAAAGCAAGTTGAGAAATAAGAATAAAACCATAGGCATCACATTTCTTGATTTCAAACTCTACTATAAAGGTATAGCAATAAAAATAGTATGGTACTGGCATAAAAACAGACACATAGGTAGATGGAATACAAGTGAGATTTTAGAAATAAACCTGCATACGTAGAGGCCATTAATATCTGGCAAGGAAACTGACAATATTCAGGGAAAAAATGAGTCTTTTCAATAAGTGTTGCTGGGAAAAATGGAGATTCATAAGTAAAAAAGTGAAATCGAACCCTATTGTATACCACTCACAGAAGTTAACTTGAAACAAATTAAAGACTTAAATGTAAGATCTGATACCTAGAAGGTCTGAAAACTCAGGGGGAAATCTCCTTTACATTGGTCTTGGCAATGATTTGTTGGATATGACACCAAAAGCACAAGCAACAAAGGCGAAAAATAAGCAAGAGAGAAGTCATCAAACTAAAAAGCCCTGCACAGCTGAAGAACCAATTAACAAAATGAAAAGGAAGCCTACAAATTGGGACAAAATATTTGCAAACCATATATCTGATAAGAGGTTAGTTTGAAAAAATATATAAGGAACGCATGCAATTCAATAGGAAAACCCCAAACAATCTGATTTAGAAATGGGCAAAGGATCTGCACAGACATTTTTTGCAGAGAAGACATATAGATCACCACCAAGTACAGGAGACAATGCTCAATAAAATCAATTATGAGGGATGCCTGGGTGGCTCAATTGGTTAAGTGACTGCTTCTGGCTCTGGTTATGATCCTGGAGTCCCAGAATTGATCCTGTATCCAGCTCCCTGCTCAGCAGGGGGTCTGCTTCTCCTTCGGATCCTCCTCCCTCTCGTGCCCAATCTCTCTCTCTCTCTCTCTCATTCTCTCTTTCTCAAATAAATGAGATCTTTTAAAAAAATAATAATATCAATTACCAGGGAGATCGGAATGAAAACCACAATGAACTATCTCCTCACACCTGTTACAATGGTTAGTATCGAAAAAATAAGAGATAACAAATGTTGGTGAGAATGTCCCAGAACAACCAATTTGAACAACCTAGATAGAACTATCAGTGTGCCCTTTTGATTGGGTGAGCATAAACCAAGTTAGTCTACACCATGCTAAAAACAATGATTCAAGTCTCTGACCATCTTTGATCAGAGGTCGACTTCTTGAGAAAGGCTTGAATCACATATTTGTGGAGCATAAGGAATAGCATGGAGGACATTAGGAGAAGGAAGGGAAAAATGAAGGGGGGGAGTCAGAGGGGGAGAAGACTATGGACTCCGGGAATAAGACTAAGGGTTTTAGATGGGAGGGGCCTGGGGGCAATGGGTGAGCCCAGTGATGGGTATTAAGGAGGGCATGTATTGCATGGAGCACTGAGTGTTATAAGCAAACAATGAATCATGGACCACTACATCAAAATCTAATGATTTAATATATGGTGACTAACATAGTAAAAAAATTATGAAAAAATAAAAATGGTAATGGAAAAAAAGAGATGGTCTCTCTAGATTTGCAGTATGATAAGAGATGTTACTGCCTGGGGATGCTGTACAAAGAAATTTTTAGTATTTCATCCGAGACCTAAATACTGAAAAATAAACTTTTGTGATATTGGAAATTAGCACTGGTTTGGGAGTCACGAGACCTGGAGTCTAAACTTCACTTTGATATGAAAACCAACTACATGATCTTCAATGATTTCTACTTTATTTGAGCCTAAGATTGCCTTCCTATAAAATGGACAATTTTTTTTTTCATTTTTTCCAAACAGTAGAATTATTTTTCCAAATGAATTTTTTAAACACAAAAATCTGAAACTGAGATCTGTTCCGGTTGATGGTTAGGGGGTGTTATGCACTAAGCACTGCCCTCCCTTCTCCCATTTTGTCCCTCAACTATCCAAAGAAGACCGTTGAAAACCCATTGGAAGTAGTTAACGCTGGCATTGGAGGATGAAAGAGAAATCTCAAAGGCATTGCCAAGATAGGCTCACCTATCACTTTGAATTTTAGTCAGATTCTGTTTCGGCCATGGTGCTCAGAAGAGGCAATATTATTCCTTTTCATGTTCAGAGAAATCCTTGGTTGCAGTATGCTGGCTACCTTCAACTTCACAAGAAACACTGTACGGAAAGGGGAAGCCTATAATGGAGGCAAAATTGGTCTTAGAAGCCCTTTTTCCTTCCCTTCTAAGATGCACCACCTTATCATTATGTCCTTGGCCCCTCCATCACAATCCTTTGGATCACTGGGTATTCCCTCTCAAGGATCCAATTGATGTTGGCACATAAAGACTGTGTTTACAATGTTAGTTATGACATCAGGAATAATTTTTTTTTTTTTTAAGTGAAAGGGACTTTGAAGGCAATCATCTTGGACCTTGGCTTTGCTGGTTGGTCTTGACAAAGACAATATAATTCTCTGAGTGACTGTCATCATTTGCAAAATGGGAGTCATAGACTTGTACAATGCTACATGAAATAAAGTTAACATATATGACATACTTAATATCATATTTGGCACATAGTATGCATTACAAAAATGATGATAGACTGGGTTAATTTACACAAACTTGTACAATTAGACCATCTTAAACCTTCCGTGCCACTTTTATTTCAGAAAGAATATTGGACAATCTGAGTCACGGTTTTCTGACATATGGTAGAATATGTCTTTCTGGGACTGGGAGTTTGCCAGTAGACCCCTTATTCTTAAGAATACCTCAGTTTTGGGGGTGTCTCTGCAGTGAGAATATGAGCATATTAAGTAACTGTTATTTGTCTTGGTTTCCATATAAGTAAAATGGGAGTAATAATGTTTTCTGCCTAGGCCTAATTGTGAAGATTAAATGAATTCGTTCATTGGCATATGGTAATGGCCCACCAAATGTCAGTAGTTAATTTCTGAAGAAAGAGAACTGGCCTAAAATCTGGATATACAGGATATACACTTGATTTTTCATATGCCAGGTAAGGTTACTCTTTTTCATTTTGGTTTCATTGCTTATTAAACAAAATGTGGGGGAATATTGCATTGTATGACTTCAGAGATCCTTTTTTAATTTTAAGATTTTGAATCCCTCAAAATCAAAGATACTTCCACGTTATAGAAAAAAGTAGTTTTTCAAGTTCTCTGCTCTACTCTCAACCTTCTCATTTGAGACAGGCATCGGATACAACTTTAGGGACGTGGAAGACATCTATGCTCAATGCACTGCCTTGATAGATCAATTTGTTAATCAACAAATATTTCCTTAGCATTCAATACATAAATATGACCTAGGAAGCTATACCATTTACTTAGCAAGTCATAATGTTTGATAAAGAAGGTGATGTAGAGATTATTTCTTGAGAAAGAATGGGATCTCCACCTAGAAAATCAGAAGCAAACATCCTGGAAGATGAGACAGTTCAATGAGTCATATGGGCAAGTCAAAGGCTTAAGGCAATAAATAAATATATAAATAAATGAAGAAGAAGTTGCATCCAGCGCCACTGACAAAAACATGTAGATGTGTCAGAGACAATGTAGGTA